>JAUMHI010000023.1:1440849-1453092 GCA_032359435.1 Enteromius unitaeniatus
AGGAATGGGATGGCACTTCAGTTCATAGAATGAGTAAAGGCAGGTGAGCGAAAACTTTTGGTAATATAGTGTATATTCAATATATAAATATATTGAGTATAACACCATGAAATCCCCTCAAAATATAAAGGAATACATACAGTATTACTGAAAATAAATAATACATTAATTTCTTAAAAAGAAAAGTCACTTTTACTGTCTAAATAATATTTAGGGTTAAGGACAAAAGCCAAATGTAGGTACCAAAGTATCTTTTGCAGATAGATTTGCAGTCTCTTTTTGATATGGTGGCCAGTGGCATAAACATTTCAAGACTTGACCAGCTAGCAGTTAATAAAAGTGGTTATCAGTCTTACATTTTGGATTCAAATTAGACAAATCTACCTTTTTATGTAACTGACTTACAGACCAGTCTTGAAGAAAAAAAAAAGATGAGTAACTTGTAGGATTAGTCTAATCCTACCTGGCATTAGGACACAGAACTACTTAACACATCTGCTAACATGTAAAAATCTACTTTAAACCTTATACTAGCTTTACCTGTCATTGTATTTTATTAGGGCTGCCATTCGACCCTCATTACTTTATTAACAATGCTGTCTCCAACATCATCTGCTCCATGGTATTTGGCAGGAGGTTTGAATATACTGACCAAAGGTTTCTGAACATGCTCAGTCTGATATCTAAAGCCCTTAAACTACAAACGTCTGTGTGGATACAGGTACTGATATGTTCATTCTGAAGATGAGATTAAAATATATAGTAAATTAAACTAAAAAAGCATTATTAAATATCAAATAAAGGTGCCCACCCAAGCTGGCCTGCTATTTGTCCATTATAGCTTTACAGTGTTTTCCCTTGGATTATGGATCTCCTCCCAGGACCTCATAAAAACCTGTTTTCATGCTTTCATCAAGTACGTGCTTTTATTAAGGAAGAGGTGGACAAGCATTTTGCAGACTGGGACCCCTCCTCACCCAGAGATTTTATAGACTGCTATCTTACTGAGATCCAGAAGGTATCATCATTCTCTACCACAACATGTGTTAAAAAAAAGTATTTTATATATGTACATATATAAAATACTTTTTATGAACACATGATTTTTTTCTTTCAAACAACATATTTGGTAAACACATATGTGTGCTTTATAGAGGAAAGGTGATCTGGAAGCAGGGTTTCATGAAGAGGGTCTGCAGTATGCCGTACTTGATTTGTTTGTGGCAGGAACTGAGACCACATCTACCACTCTACTGTGGGCTTTTGTATACATGATGAAATACCCAGAAATCCAAGGTAAAAGTGTCCAGATTACAAGTCAGCTGTTTGTTTAATTGTTAGATGCATATTATGGAATTTTGACATTGAACATCTTATCAACATTCAGAAAAGGTTCAGGAAGAAATAGACAAAGTAGTTGGACGGTCGCGTCGACCCATCATGGATGACAGATCTAGCATGCCGTACACCGATGCCGTTATCCATGAGGTGCAGAGAATGGGCAATGTTGTGCCCCTTAGTGTGCCAAGAATGACCAATGAAGACACAATATTGGAAGGATATTTCATTCCAAAGGTGAGATGAATTTCATGTTCATAACAGTGACACAACTGCATTACCATATACCAATCCAATGCATCATTTAATGTATTTTAATTGATTTTATTGGTATTTACCACTGATATATCATATATATAGATCAGTGGTATTAACACAGATCTTTTCATGAGAATATCCAACTTCTTCTTAACCAACTACCTACCTACCAAATCAGAAATCTGTATTATTTAAAATG
Organism: Enteromius unitaeniatus; assembly: GCA_032359435.1. NCBI lineage: Eukaryota > Metazoa > Chordata > Actinopteri > Cypriniformes > Cyprinidae > Enteromius > Enteromius unitaeniatus. The sequence continues at coordinate 1,442,645 of JAUMHI010000023.1, forward strand.
TTTTCGAATTAAGTTTAAAAGTATATTATATGCAACATGGATCTTTTATGTTAATCCTCAGATGATGTCAGTATTTCATCATCTGATATATTTTTTTTACTCTACATTAAGGGTACACAGATCATTCCTAACCTGACATCAGTACTGTTTGATCAGACCAAGTGGAAGACTCCACATTCATTTGACCCACAGAATTTTCTAAACACTCAAGGCGAGTTTGAAAAACCTGAAGCTTTTATTCCTTTCTCAGCAGGTGAGCAGGGTTTTTTTTGTGTGTGTAGGTAAACATTTTATTAGATATATACGTGTTAAATCATGTTCCCATGGCTTGTTTTGAGATTTTATTTTGTACTTCCAAGGAAAACGCTCTTGTCCAGGAGAATCACTTGCCCGTATGGAGCTCTTTCTCTTCTTTACATCATTTCTACAATCCTACACTCTGTCTCCTCCAGAGGGAACCCAAACAAGCTTGGAATTCAAATTTGGAATGACACTCTCCCCAAAGCCATTTAAAATATGTTTCACTCCTCGTTGATTGATTTACACATTACAGTCAATGCACTGTTAACATTGTTCAAAATGATCTATAACCAAGTAAAACTGCAGCTTCTAGACAAATAAAACGGGTAACCATTAAAAGTGAGGAAGCTAAGTAAAACAGTAATATAATAAAAACTTATATTTAATTATGTCAAAATTAGGTAATATAAAACAATAAAATATTATGTATAAAGTCTTAATATGTGTTGCATGTGAGACATGTCATTGGCTACCAGCAGAAAAATGTTGTTACTTATAAGAAAGTGAGGCAGAAACCTTTCTAGTCTAGATGCTAGTCCTATATGTTTTGTTAGGCCAGATAACTCAGCATTGAATGCTAGAATAAGACAGTCTTAACTTTAGTAGGCCTAAATGTGATAATCCTACAATTAAATAAAATATGATTCCCTTAATCTTTGAATTATTATTTTTTTCTCCGGTTAATGATTGATTTTTAAGTTAATTGGAATGTGTACAAAGGATGCCAGGAGCATGTTAAGTAAACACTGAATGGATGCATCCTTAAAAATATGTCCAATCAAGGCCACAAAACAAGGCTGCCTTTTAAGGATCCTCAAAAAAAGACAGGTTAAATGGAAGTCAATGATGTGTCTGCGAAGAGATGCAGCAGACTTCTGTTGTAAGAAGCACCCAAATCCTGAAAAAGGTCACCAAACAGCAAACTAGATCTCATATTAAGGAGGAGATTACAACACCGTCCTGTTTGTGATGTTTGCGAATCCCATGGAAATACATGGGAAGTGCCATGAAATGACTGTCGCAAAATTATCCTTGACAACTGTTACGAAGCAGCAGGGTTTTTTCTCATTATAAACTACAAACACAGTTCTGTCAAAATAACCAGTGTTTGGGGTAACGCATTACAAGTAAAGCGAGTTACGTAATAATACTTTTTCCAAGTAACTAGTAAAGTAACGCATTACTTTTTCATTTGGAGTAACTTTGTTTTCTTATTTATTTACTGACTAGTCTCCTGACCCCATGTTGTGGTGTGTGAATACAGTGTAGTTCTAGACTAAATGTGAATCTGCATTAATTCATCTCACTCTCAAAAAACAGATTTAGTATTCATCAAAATGAATTAAAATAAACTCAGAATATGATGCATACCTGCAAAACTCAAATTATATAAATGCATCTAATCCCATTTTATTAAATGGGATTCCCAATGTCTTTGCTGCTGACCTCTGATGATCCAGTTCAACCATACTCATAAGCAAAAATGACTTCAAAAACTAACCATTGTGCTTTATTGTTTTTTTTTTATTATTTCTGAAGAGTATTGAACTTTCTTCTCCTGTATTGTACTTTACACATGTGAATTTACTTTTTCTTCAGCTGGAGGTTTATTTACTACACTTGTGTGAAAGGGCTTTTACAGTTGCTATAAATAGAACTTCTGATATTAAAAACAAACACTTAAGCATATTTAAAAAGTAACACGAAAGTAATTAGTTAGCTGTTTTAGGGAGTAACGCAATATTGTAATGCATTACTTTTAAAAGTAACTTTCTCCAACACTGACAATAACAGAATCCAATCAAAACAGTTTGAGGTTTGTGAAGACGGCTCTTTATACACAGAAGAAATGTATTTTTCTAACTGAGGCACCTCTTTAATTGACTTGTGTGATCAGAACACCTTCACATCTGTCTCTGGGGTGGTGTTTTTATAGCTGCGTTTCAGCCAAATCTTGAAAGCTCTCTAGGGAGGAGGGGCTCTGGGAGACACGTCTATGCTATCAATAAATTATAAATTATAGAATGAAAAAACTTTGTATCAAATAAAGAAAGGCTGTTCAGGTTGCACACCTGAACATAATTTCTGCCACTCAGAAAAGTCTTGAAACACGACGTAAATACTGTCATTCTTGGTAAATGCGCAAACAGTCATGGACCAAAACTTTCCTCCTGGACCATGGTCTTTTCCGATTATAGGAAACCTAGATTCATCTTCAGATGGAAAAGGTAATTCCTATTAGTTTTTGTTGATGTTCTTATTGTTGACTGTTGAGATATATATTTAAGTCTCTAAAACTATTTCTATGTTTCTATTTCATTTTCACATTTTTCAGTTTGCAAAAAAATACGGAAATATATTAAGCATTCGAAAAGAGGTGTATCTAGCAGAAGGTGACAACCTGGCTGACCGACCCAGGTTACCCATATTTTATGACATCTTTGGAGACAAAGGTCAGTCAATTAGTATGATAAAAATAGTGGGTTAACCTTTCACCATAATTTCTCAGCTCACTGATTTTTGTGAAGTGTAACCAAAGGGTCCGAAATAAAAATAAATAATAGCTAATAAAAATAAAACATTTTGCTCAGACAAAACAAACTACATGCAAGTTAATGAACTAAGCTTCCCAACTTTCCTCTTTTTGTGTGTGTGTGTGTATAATAAATTTTATTTTATTTAAATAATCTGCATAATTAAAAATGACTTGAAAACCAGAAAAATGTGATGTCGTTGGCCCTTCACCACCATCAGAAAGAAAATCTAAAGGTGTTGACATGTTGAAATAGTAACATTAGGATGTAAAATATTCTAAAACTTACCAGAGCCTGTCTGACACACAATACAGAGGTGCAATATGCCAAGGGGGTCCATTATGATGTAATTTATTTACTTACTTATTGACAGGCTTAGTTGGTGCTAATGGCTACAGTTGGAAGCAACAGAGGAAATTTGCTCTCTCAACTCTTTGAAATTTTGGATTGGGAAAAAAAAGCCTGGAGCGGTCCATCAGTCTTGAATGTCGCTTTTTAAATGAGGCCTTTTCAAATGAGAATGGTGTGTGCAGTTTGTTTTTAAGAGTAAACTGAGATTTGTTATTTGAGAAGCACTGAAACATAGCCTAAAAATATTTGTATTGGTAACTTTTCCAGGGCAACCATTTAACCCTCATATCCTGCTAAACAATGCATTTTTAAATGTGATCTGTGTGCTTGTGTTTGGTCATCGATTTGAGTACAGCGACAATGACTTCCAGTCTCTGCTGAAGAAAATAAGTGTTGGTGTGGTTTTCTGGGGAAGCATTTGGTAGTTGACATATCAGTGTGTACTATGGTTTGACAACAAAAAAAATCTCAAAAATTGAAGATAAAATTTAAGATTTGGATGTTACTTTTTTCCTACAATTTTGCAGTCACACTGTAGGACTCAGTCCATTTTTACTTGTCAACTACCCATATATATAGATAGATATAGTGTGACACTTAAGTGAAGACAGAAAGTCTAATCTCTGTAATTTCTTTAGGGCACAGCTGTGATTGGCAGTTTGACATCGGTGCTGTTTGATGAGTCTGAGTGGGAGACGCCTCACTTTTTTAACCCGGGTCACTTCCTGGATGCTGAGGGCAAATTCAGGAAGAGAGACGCCTTTTTACCTTTTTCTCAAGGTACACAAGTAATTTAATTTCTAGCAATCCACATTAATACTTGATGATTTTGTATTATATTGCAGAAAGCAAATTTTTATTTCTTGTTCCTATAAATTAGATCCATATTTTGAGTGAACAATCTAGTGATTGGCTAGTAGAAAAAGATTGTTTGCATTTGATTCTCAGGAAAGAGAGTGTGTCTCGGAGAGCAACTGGCACAGATGGAGCTGTTCCTCTTTTTCTCCTCTCTGCAGCGCTTCACTTTCTCTGTATACCCGCAGGTGTGGAGCCCAGCATGGATTACAAAGTGGGGACCACTCTGTGTCCCTTATCATATAAATTATGTGCCGTGCCACGTTAGGACAAGGAATTCTCACAAACACTATGGAGTGTGTGTGTTGTAAGACATGTACAGAGAGAATATGTATCAGTTACTTTTGTAGTATTTAAAAATAAAATTGTGATGCATATTGTTTTATTTGTAATACATTGTATGATTTGATATATGGATCTGATTCGTTTAGAAGAGTGAACAAAAACCATTATACCTTTTTAAAGTGCTGTGTGAAATGACCTGTGATTCTGGGGATAAGGTCAGCTAGTTTTAATGTCATTTGCAGTATGTTCGTCTGTTTGCAGAATTATTTGTTGTTGTATTGGCTAATTTTTAATATACCTGATCTGGTTTTCTTTTGTAGTTTTCTGGGAAATCGATTTATTTTAATAATGTTAATTTATTTTGTTAGAATTTAGCTTTAATGATGGAAAAAGCAGCCATGGCAGTATAATTATATCGCTCTGTATTGGCAGTGAATGTTTTGGGGAGGGATTTTCCTGTGGGTTGTTTTTGGAGAACTTCTATCGTCGACCCAGTCTGACGAGACAGCCTGATCATGGACCTGCTGCGTCTTTACGAGTGGCTCGACATCCAGACTATTTTGTTATTTTCTTGTGTTTTTTTATTGCTGGCTGATTATATAAAAAATAAAGCGCCGACAAACTTCCCTCCTGGACCATGGTCTTTGCCGATTATAGGAGACCTTCATCATATTAATCACAACAAGATTCATCTTCAGGTGGCAAAGGTAAATAACCTAGACTCAAATAGTGTTGTTTGGGTCTGTGACGGTAGTTCAGAACATCATCTTTGGACAGAATGACGTGAACGGAGCTATTTTTAAACGTTATATCTATAGTAGACGAGTTCATGTTTTAAACCATATTTTCAAGTTTGCAGAAAAATACGGAGACATTTTAAGCATTCGGTTTCTCGGACCAAGAATTGTCATGTTAAACGGGTACAAAAGAGTTAAGGAGGTCTATCTACAAGAAGGCGAAAACCTCGCTGATCGACCCGTGCTTCCTATGATTTATGACTTGGCCGAAGACAAAGGTCAGTCTTGTAAATAAAATGTAAAATACTGAATGATGGTTTCAATATATAGTGGAAGCTGTGAATTCAAACTTGCATTGAGGCGTGAAAAAGAACATAATATTGCTTTGAAAATTCTACTTGTGGCAGAGAGTGAGAAATTCAAGTGTTTGTGTTGTGATCAGGATTAGTTGCTGCCAGTGGATATAAATGGAAGCATCAGAGGAGGTTTGCTCTCTCAACTCTTCGAAACTTTGGATTGGGAAAGAAAAGCCTGGAGCCGTCCATCCATCTTGAATGTACCTTTCTGAATGAGGCCATTTCAAATGAGCACGGTATGAACTGAAGTTTGTGGAATGAACTGAAACCAACCTTGTTCTATTAACATTTAGATTTGGAAGCACAGTGTGATTTATTTTACAGTTATCATTACAATATTTCCAGGTCAACCCTTTAACCCTCAAATCCTGCTGAACAACGCTGTGTCAAATGTGATCTGTGTGCTTGTGTTTGGCAATCGATTTGAGTACAGCGACAATGACTTCCAGTCTCTGCTGAAGAACATCAATGAGGCTATGTTTCTGGATGGAAGTTTCTGGGCTCAAGTAAACATTTTCACATTTAAAAAAAGTAAATTTTGCTCTCTAGCCACTTTATTGCTCAGCTAAAGCTTGTTTTCTTCTTTTTTAGCTGTATAACATGTTTCCATGGATCATGCGGCGAGTGCCTGGACCACACAACAAATCTTTTACTCTGTGGCAGAAGGTGATTGACTTTGTTCGGGAGAAAGTGAATGCCCACAGAGTAGATTTTGATCTGTCAAATCCTCGAGACTACATTGACTGCTTCCTTGCTGAAATGGAAAAAGTAAGACCTATTCTTAAGCCGGTGTCAATAATGTAATGCTATTGAAATTGAATGCCTCTTATTCGTGTTGTTTAGCTTAAAGATGACACAGCTGCTGGGTTTGATGTGGACAACTTGTGCTTCTGTGCTCTGGATCTGTTTGTAGCAGGAACAGAGACCACCTCCACCACTCTGTACTGGGGTCTTCTCTACATGATGAAATATCCTGAGATACAGGGTGAGAGTTTGTTAGAAGAAATTGCCTTTATATGCACATAAAAATAGGCTAATGGAATCACATTCTTAAATTGTGTCTTGGATTATTTTGTATCTTCAGCCAAAGTTCAGGAGGAGATTGATCGTGTTGTGGGAGGGTCACGGCAGCCATCTTTATCAGACAAGGACAACATGCCCTACACCAACGCTGTCATTCATGAGATACAGAGAATTGGAAACATTGCCCCATTAAATTTGCCTCGGGCTACTGTGGAAGATACTCAGATAGGAACATACTCTATTCCAAAGGTACAATAGGACTAGTAGATGTAGAACACAGTATATTTCATCTCTGGTCCAGGTAAACATATTGATTCGTTTTGATTTAGGGCACAGCTGTGATTGGCAGTTTGACATCGGTGCTGTTTGATGAGTCTGAGTGGGAGACGCCTTACTCTTTTAACCCGGGTCACTTCCTGGATGCTGAGGGCAAATTGAGAAAGAGAGATGCCTTTTTACCTTTTTCTCTAGGTACAGAACTCTGCTTTCTTTTAATCAGCTGGTATTATTTTGACAGTTTTAATTTTTGTACTGTAAATGCTGAATTTCCCTTGACCCCACAAAAAAGTTATTCTTTGTTAAAGGTAACTTTTTAATGCTATTGTAACAAATATAACCTTTTTTTAATTACATTTGTGACTATTTCTTGCAGTTGTCACAAAAAAAACGTTAAATGTTGTCATAATACCCTTATGTTTTTTTGTGTTTTATGTTTTTAGTTTGTTTTAGGTTTTTTTTACTTTAAAGCAGAAATTTATGGAGCCACAAAGGGGACATGGTAGAGGAACAATTACATTTAGTTTACACTGAGCTCGCAAAAATTTGCGTTTACTTTTTTGCTAAACTTTTCTGTTTGTTCACACAAAAAGTTCTGCGATCCAATAATTCCAATGATATTGGAATACAGTTATTTCCATATTTACTTTGCAGAAATGCATGGCATATACAGTACACTTTTGCTCTTTGTATCTAATTTCAGGAAAGAGAGTGTGTCCTGGAGAGCAACTGGCACGGATGGAGCTATTCCTATTTTTCTCCTCTCTGCTGCAGCACTTCACTTTCTCTTCACCTGATGGTGTGGAGCCCAGCTTGGATTACAGACTGGGGACCACTCGATGTCCCGTACCATATAAATTTTGTGCCGTGGCACGTTAGGACAAGCAATTCATACAAATATGTGCATCATCGATTGTTTGTGTTTATGAGACACAAAGCAAGGAACTAAAGTATTTGTTCAACTTGCGATGCAACATATATTTTTAGATTTTATAATGGGCCAAGTCAGGCTAGTGCCATATTTAAATATTGACAGGAATTAAAACAAAGCTGTGAGAGGTACATGCATTTGTTTGATTGTACAACATACCAATTATTCCACTGACAAAAAATCTCTCCATAAAACAGTTTTCACAGCCAAGATTTCATCCATGTTTAATTTATTATGGCATCTTTATGTATCATTTGATATGATATATCTCACATAATGACTTGACCATTTTTTTTAAAACTTAGCTTTAAAAATTACATGCATTCAATGCATGTTGTAAAATAAGTAGCTTAGGCTAATCAGTTTCTTATCAATTTGTTAACAATAAAATTGAACAAAATCATTAATTTAAAGCAAAACTTTAAACAGAGTTTACATCGATGGTAACAGAGTTGATAACAAAAACAGAGTTGACCACCCAGATCAGAGAAGTCACATTGGTGCATTGTTGACTTTATATAACAGAGGTAACAGAGTTGACCAGAATGTAGAGACAGACATAAAGGGCCGGTTTCCTGGATAGGGATTAGATTAAGCCAGGACTAGACCTTTGCTAATTTAGGACATTTAAGAATTTTTAGAAACATGTCTTACAAAAATGCATTATCTGTGAGTATTTTAAGACCAAACAATGACAATTATGTATTTTAAGATATCTCAGTGCAAGCCTTTTCCAGTTTAGACAGCTCTTAACATTTATTTTAATCTAGCACTAGTCTTAAACCCTGTTCGGGAAACTGCCCCAAAATTTATTTTTTTACTACTGAAATTACAAAAAATACAGAAAACAGATGTTTTATGCAGTTGTTTATATAAATTGGTAAAGTAAATACACATAAAAAATAAAAATTATTCTTAAATATTTAATGATAATTGGAACTGAATGAATGATTGTGGATGCAAGGACAGTAAAAAATAAGCATAGTGGGAGCCTTTTAGTTAGTATTTTTTGACATAATGTGCTTAAATATACAAACTTTATTTTTAGTGGCAGGTTAATATAATTTGTGTTATCATTTAAAACTGATCTAATGGAAGTTCTTGCTTTTAAAGAAAATAAGAGAAGGTTTATCTGGGAGACGCAAAATGTACCCACAATTCTAGAATTACCCATATATATATATACACACACACACAAAACCATGGCCAAAAATATTGTCAGAAAATCTATTACATTTAAAACAGAAGTCAAAAATTTGACGCCTTATAAAAATTATGAGAAATAAATGTTTTTTAAGCATGTGATGTAGCTCCCTGGTTCAATTAAAAAAAAATGACTCTCCAACTGATGATCCTCGTAGTTTATTTAAACATCCACCACATAAATCGCCACGTCGTGCCATACACCATCAATGACCAAAAAAATGACCTTTGGGTCGATGAGTAGACCTTAAAACAAATGTATCAGAACCAAATACAAAATAAACACATCACTTTAAAATAACTAAGTATCACACAAATAACAAACAAATAACTTTACTACAACAAAACAAAATAGAAACAAAGGTAACAAGAAGTCAAAATACCTTGTTTTCCATTTAAACCAGGAGCGAAACTCCTTATGAACCGTAAACCTTTGAGGCCATGACCATGTGCGTCTGGATCTCGTTCCATACTGAAATGTTTAATTTCACAATAAAAGACTTCTCATTATTAAGTTAAGGGTGCCAATACTTTTGTCCAATGCATTTCTAGGTTCTGTGTGGAATTGTATCATATTTGACTTCTCATATTAGTTTTTTGTATGGCTGTAGTGCAAACAGAGAGTAGATCCGATTATACATTAGAATTCATCCGACTGCTTCTGTCCTCTTTTACGCCACTAAACACCAGTACCCAGTGTCACTGGAACCTATGCATGTTCACACCATTATTCTCCACCCTGTTTCACAAATCACGTTGTATGCTTTTGGATCATGAACTGCTGTTCCAAGCCTTTTTTTATACTTTTTTCTTGGAGAGGATCCTCTTATCATTCACCACTGTTGTCCTACACGTAATGCAAAAGGCACACTCAACTCCAGATGAAAGAACAGCCCATGCCTGTCCACGGCAAGCTGCCCAACAGCTTCTGAGTCAATTTGAGAGAAAAGTGGTCCCTTGAAAAAGGGGGAGGTTTGAAGAGCTATAATTCCTTAATTTTTCCCTAAATTTATATGTGGTGTTTTTTTTTTATTTGGGAGTAGCACGCACAGATAATCCGCAACAGCTGGCACATCATAATGTGATCACATTGTCAAATACGCCTTATCTCTACTTGGTTTAATTATATGTTAGCATGAACTTGTGAAATAGTGTTTGGGCTGAGAGAGAGTACTTACTAGTTTTTTTTTTGTTTTTTTTAATGATTACTAATAGTTTTTGTTTTTGTATAGATGAAGGGTTACAGGAATGAGTCATACTTAATTCAATTAAGTACTTGATACCCTGTTTTTACAAAAAAAGGCTTAAACCTAGTCCTAGTCTAAAATAAATCTGAGCTGATTTAAATTAATAAAACTTGCACTGACTGATCTTAAAACATGTCAGTGCCTTTGTTTTGTCTTAAGATGCGCACCAGTAATACTTTTTAAGGCATGTTTGTAAAAAATATTTGAATGTAATATTTAAACTATGGCCTAATCCTGGTTTAGGCTAGGACCTGTCTAGTGATTATCGTCGTCTTGCATTTGATAAATAAAGTTTAATACTCGTCATTATACATTACCATTACTCTGTTCTACTTGATAATGTTCAGTGC
>JAUMHI010000023.1:1456668-1477860 GCA_032359435.1 Enteromius unitaeniatus
TCTGTCTCTCATGTCTGTCTGTCTATGTCTATGTCTATCTGTCTTTCTGTCTCTCAAGTCTGTCTCTCTGTCTGTCTCTCTGTCTGTCTGTCTCTCAAGTCTGTCTCTCTGTCTGTCTGTCTGTCTCTCTTTCTTTCTGTCTGTCTATGTCTATCTGTCTTTCTGTTTCTCAAGTCTGTCTCTCTCTCTGTCTCTCTCTCTGTCTCTCTGTCTGTCTGTCTGTGTGTGTGTATGTGAGCGGGTTTATGTGCTTTATGAGGACATAAATTTGTATAATGACATGGGTATGACATAGGTATTACAATATGAAGGTGATTTATGAGGACATTTTCAGTGTACCCTGTATGTTTTCAGGCTTAAAAAACATACTAAATGGTGTTTTTTTTGAAAATCTAAAATTGCACAGTTTCCTGTAAGGGGTAGGTTTAAGTTTAGGGTAGGTGTAGGGCAATACCACATACAGTTTGTACAGTATAAAAACCATTACGCCTATGGAGAGTCCCCATAGATCACAAAAAACAACATGTGTGTCTGCTTTTCTTGCTGTCTCTCAAGTCTGTCTGTCTGTGTGTGTGTGTCTGTCTGCCTGTCTGTGTCTGTCTGTTTTTCTTGCTGTCTCTCAAGTCTGTCTGTCTGTCTGAAATGTTTACATTGCTCATAAATAAATGTTTTCAGTTTTGTTTTGAGTTACCTTAACTCAGCAGTTCTCAATTCAGTCCTCACCCCTTTAAACTGCAATCATGCTGGAATATTCAGTGATGTCCACTTCAAAGGGCACTTATGTAGTTATGTTCAAATAGAACAAATGTCCGAAGTAATATCAGAAACATATAAAATGTGTGAAGGGGTGACTGGAATTGAGGTCGTGGTAATTTTTTTTTTTTTATAATAACATGCTTTTTATGCTTTTTGAAAGCTCCAGATCTTCTTTAATTGTAATTGAGTGGTAAAGAGTAACTGACACATTCTTCAGAATTTCTCCTTTTGTGTTCCACAGAACAACATGACGGTGGGTAAATGACAATGTTAAGTGTGCTTTCAGCTGAATTGCACTTCTAAAATACTGCATTCTCCACATGCACAGAGAAAGACATAAAGAGGCACATGGAGGTCATCTCATGTGCTCCAGCTCTCTCTCTTTAAGTCTACTCACACCACTACTGGCACAGTGCCACACAGAAATGGAGCAGGACAGAAAGAGAGGGAGAGAAATGGGTCAGTTCTGGCACTCTGCCACAATGGCTGTGTAATGATGTGCCAGATATGGCAGAAACTGGCCCATTCTCTACTGACCAACACGAGCACAGAAGTCACCTTGAACGCCGTGGAGCTGTGAGCTCCTGTGGTTGCAGTCCTACTCCATCAGTGTCTCCCTCATCTCTCTCTCTCTCTGTTTCACCACACAGACTCAGCATTCTGTTTCAGCCCTGAGCTGCACAAAGACGTAATACAATAGAGGTGGAAACACCAAAACAAGGTGCTGTAGGTCAGCAAAGTACAAAACAGATGCAGTGTGCAATAAAATTAAAGACATAGATCACCCAAAAATGTATTTTTGTCATTATGTTCTCATCTTCATATTGTTCCAAAACCTGTACAACTCTTGGTTTAACATACAAAAATGGACATGGTTAAGAATTGTTTTAATAATTATGTTAATAGGCTTTTGGTCCCTACTGGTCTTTTCCTGGAAGTTCTCAAGAAGCTGTTGTTACCAGTGACATGGTAATCCTGACTCAGCTGCCAGTCAGAGTGATGGATTACAGTCACTAAGGTGGCACCCATACAATACATGGTCCACTGACATGTCCATTAGACATGAGCACATGATCTCTGTTCCATAAAAAAAACAAACAACAAAAAAGAGCCAGAGCCTTTTTGTGGTCAAGTGGGAAATAACATTTGTATGAAAGCATACAGAAAAATGACACATTTTCTCATTTTGATGTAAAGATAATTGTGTGTGGGAGGGGGATGTTTATAATAATATGATAACTGAAATGTTCTTGAGATCCAAATCAGAACAATAGAATATATTTCTAAAACATGATGTGACACAAGAAGACTGTTTAATGTTACTCTTTATTTAATGTCAAATACATTCAAATGGTATGGGCTTGTGATTGTTTGGGCACGCCAATTGTTTTAGGTTCAAGGGCACTCTTGAGTGTTTTCTTTGCAGCTGCTATGGGTTATGGCCATTCTAGGACGAGGGACTGATTGCCTATTATAGGTCATATTGCTTATTCTTATTTAACTAGTAGAAACAGCTGTGGCACTTACAATACCCTGCAGCCAGAGCAAGAATCCTGCTCTATAATACGTGCCTGTCTTATCTTTCAGGAGCAGGTTGACCTTGGTTGCTTTATTAAGCCAGTATCACAACTGGTCACTAAAAGCCAGTGTGACACTTTGCCTCTAGCAAGCTGTGTCAAATACTGAAGGTCAGCTGGGCATCAGTTCACCTTCTGAAGTAGATCAGATCTGCACTGTTGCCTGATTTGTGGCATGCGAGTACACTTTTGATTGCTTCAGTGTTATCTAAGACAGAATGTGGGCTCTTTCGATAACCTGAGTATGCAAATCTTGAGCTTCTATATATAATCAGTGTGCCTGAATTATATTGTAAAGCAGACCATGTAGAATAAGACTGAATGATTTTTATGTGGTATATGTGAGGATGGTTCAGAATTTCTCAAAGTGGATGAAAAGCTTAGACTGTCTGACCTACTTCTGCCCTGTTCCTGACCACAGCATCATTTCATTGCACAAGCCAACAGGAGCTCTTTTAATACTCTTCAGATAGCATGATTGGCATCCGCTGAGAGCTAGTGGCCACTAAAACACTGTAGCAGATCTTTCTTTCTTTCTTTTTGTATTTTTTTGTAAACAATATACATATAAAATAAGCTAAAATCAGTTGACTAAAAATATTGAAGTTTACCTTAAAAAAAAACAAATAAATGTATAAATACATACGACCCGAATAAAGTAAATCTGCCAAGCCTTGAAAAAGTGATTGACTTTTGAAGTGATTTTTCTTTATTTCACTGAATACGTCTAGACACTGTCCAAATTTGAGGTGTATTGTGTACACATCTGTCTTGTCAAGAGCACAAATTGTCTGAAGCCACAGGAGAGGAAGTTCCCGTTATAATAATCGGCTTGAGTTATTCATAAAATCATTTGTGTCTTTGGACTGTAATTAGTAATGCTAATTTGGCAGCATTAGGGATTGGAGCCGATGTAGAATTATTCGCATTTGAAAGATTCACATGTCTGAATGGATAGGCGTGGGAGGGGAGACGCTCTCAAGACTTCTGTTTTCAATGAGAGTGAAGTGCTAATAGCCATACTCACCAAAGAGTTGTTGATGTAGTGATGCGTGGAACTGGGCATTAATGGAAAAGAAAGACCTGATTCACTGCAGTGCATGTGAACAGTTTAGGGTTAGGGGAAGGTTATAGTTCATTGGGATTTTATTCTAATTCACCTTCCCAGTTTCATGTTATTGAAAGAGGTCATGTACATCTAAAAGTAGGTGTTTTATGAGTCAAATGGAGACGTATATTTTGAAAGCTGTGATTGTAAGTGTAGTAAGTGATTGTGTTATTTGAGTGGAATTCACAATATACAGGAAGTGGAATGTAATTAAATTCAGCAGGTTATAACATTTTTTAAGTAAATTCATGAAATACACTGATACAATAAAATGATTAAAATAATGAAAATGTGACTGTAAGTCATTTAAACAATGATCATTTGATGTTTATCATGACAAACGTTTGTTGTCTTGAGAAACTTTTTTAGTTTTAGTTCATTTGAATAACTGCATTCTGTTCAAATGTAAAAATAGATTTTCAATTTTGAATACTGCACATCTGTTTTAAGAGGCACATGTTTTCTTTAGTCAATTATTATGTGTGCATTCATAAATAGCAAAAAGGAAATGTATTGCCAAGCATAGAATAAAAATGTCTTGGGAAATCACCAGTTACAGAGTGCTACATTTATAGTTAGTGAGGCTACTAAAGCCACAACAACAATATGGCAAAGTATATTTGAGTCCTTGAATACACCACTAGGTGGTGTAATGCCTTTCTTTCTTTCTTTCTTTCTTTCTTTCTTTCTTTCTTTCTTTCTTTCTTTCTTTCTGTTACTGGAGTCCTGTCTTCCTCGAACATTAGAGGGGGAGACCCATGAGGTTAGTTGGATAGCCTCAGGTGTTCTGCACACTAACCCAGCATCTGTTTGTACTCTAACCTTTGCAGATCTTTAGTCCACAATAGCCCTCAGCCTTTACACAACCTTCTTTTAATAACTCAAATCCCATGTTGAGAATGAATGCCTTACCAAAACGATCTCTTTTGTCTTTCTCATGTGGATTGTTCTTTAGCCGAAATGGGCTTCTATAGCGTCACCTCCAAATGCGACTTGGCTGTATAGTACATACAGATTGATAAATATCTTTTATTCTCACTTTTACAGTATTTAAATATGCTATTCTTGTTTTCTGGGGCTTGTTTTCTTTTTTTTCAAAAGAGTGATGATGGGTGTTTTGCTCAGTGTAGTAATCAGAGTTTCGTTCAGGACCATGGACAGAGACTAGCCACGTCCACAGCAAACCATTGCCGGCTCCTCGAATATTTATGTACACTACAATAAATATTAACACATATATTAATTCCTTACCGAGTTCAATCTTCTGTCAGCAGAGAACATTAGCCACTAAAAATATATAAATACATACAGCAGATCACACATATACTGATATGTTTACTGCAACTGCCTACATTTATTCTAAATTTTAAGTAAATGAAATAAATACATGCATATACCTGCCAGAGAGAGATTTTCATTAAAGATTTTGCAGGTCCAGAATCAAGGCTTGAGAATAGAAGATAACTGGAGACTGATAGCATATGACAGGGGCCATTTGATATTAATGACTTCCATCATTAAAAACCCTTTTGGGAAGAGATGAATAAAGAAGAAAATTATACCCATGATTAATGAAACTATCATAATTTTAAAGATTATCAGTTTCCCCAGGCTTTTCATTTTCTCTTATCTTTATTTTCAAAACCCGCAACAATAGAGTAAGGCTAGTTTTTGCTCTTCTAAAAAATATTTCTTTGAAGCATCTCAAGCCAAAATGCAACCTGTATTTCATTGTAAAATATTAATTTCAAACCCAGCAATACAGCTTGTTTGTTTATATCACAATATAACATAAGAGGGCCCGTTGCATTTCAATAATGCATTTAGCAGTGGAGGGCAGTTTGTTTTGTTAGACTGTTCAAGAAGCTTTATAAAGCCGCTGGGAGCACTAAATCAGATCCAGCAGTGTTTTCAGGCAAAGTTAATCAGCTCAGGCCAGCGGCTTTTCCTAAACCCTAGAATCCAATACATTTAGAGGGAGGAGAGAGAGAATTCAGCTGATCTTGTGGAATTTCAGTGCCGAGCACGTCCTGCCCGGTTCGGTCTTTGAAGAGTGTGTGTGCTGGCAGGCTATGTGACTCACAACACATACACGCACACCACTCCCCCTCCTGTCATACGCTCAGATCTGTGATGTCACACATTCCCATACAAACGATTGGCTGGAGGCACAAGAGCAATCGTTCCTGCAGAGAGAGTAAAGACAGAGGGATGTTGAGACCGGTGCGGCACACATGCACACATTCCCACTGTCTTCTATTACATTGGAAGGACACGGGCAGATTTTGATTCTGATATCTTATATGATGAAATAGGGAACCTAAAGAAGAGGTACATGAATGTCTTCCTCTGTATTGACGAGCAACATCAAAAGCTCCTCAAGAGGAAGGTCAGGAGTAGTTGACCTTTGACCATCACAGGTGGATGTCCTCTTCGTGAACTTAGGATCACAAAGGCGTTCTGGGAATGGATGTCAAGGGCAAGGTGCCAAGACGATGGGAGGATATAGCTGCCAAAAAGAAGTCTGGCACATCCATCAACTTAGTGCAAGGGGTTTCTCGACACCTGCGTGGTAAGAGATTGTTTTCGAATGCATCTGGTGTCAATGATGATGTGGTTTTAAGTGATTTGCACATTTTATATGCAATATTTTGTCAGATTTGCATATTTGACAGCATATCTGGCTGCTTTTTGTACTTCTATGCAGTGACAAATAATGAAAACGTTTTTCACTGATAGTTAATTTGACTATTAATTACAAAGAGACAGGTGATAACACATTGAATTAATTGTGAAAATTTGAGTTAGAAAGGCTGAAATAGCATTTTGATGTGAAGCGTACTCCTGTAATCTATGTTTTATTTTTATCTTCGATTTTTTTTTGGCAATGACTGGGTGATCTCAGCTGGTTCCTGGATGTGATGTGGATCATTTCTGACTCTGCGAGAGAGACCGTCAAGGAAGTGTTGATTAATCATGGTTATTTTGGAAATGTAATTAGAATTTGAAAAAAAGCTGCCTGGTTATTATTATATTGGTGCAGTGGGGATGTTTTGTGGGTGTGTATGAGTCAATTGCACATAGAGTGAGTTTGCATCTGTGTTTCCCGCTCAAAGTCACCCTGTCCTTATGATGGTGGGCTGGGCATGCTCTCTCTCTCACACACACACACACACACATGCACATCCTGCAGGGTCAACATCTTTTGTTGACCCTAGAACAACATTTTAATGCAAAAATATAGTCTTGACCATATCTCTACACCTAAACCTACCCTTGCTCATGATTAATGGCTGAAACCTGGAAAATGATAGATGACTGACACTGATGTGCAAGCACCAAACACTGATTGTCACAAAAACTGTAAACTGTTTCTTCAAATCTGATTGGTTAATCACAATGTCGTCCCAGGGTCAACAAAGATGTTGACCCAGGGACATGTTGCACTCGGCAAAATCAGGTTAGCGACACACACCAATGCAGCTGCAAATCTTTTCTGTTCTGTCCATCTATCATACTCCTCTTCTCATCAATAATTGATTGCTTTAGCTCTGAAACTGTCATGATCAAACTATTAATTCACAAAATACTAGGTTTTTAGCACAAATGACAGTGGCACATGTGGTCTGCATTATGCATGAGCCTGGTCCCCTTCTTACACACACACACACACACAGACGGTGTGTGACATAGTGACCGGCTTTGGTGTAATCCATCAGACGCTGCTTTCATTAAAGACGTTGGCTCTGCATCAGTTGTCATCTCTTGCTGATATAAATGTTAGGAGGAAGGATATTACTGTCACCTTGCAGTTCAGAATCAGCTGGATCTTTTGTTTTGAGACATGCTTATGCTGCTTTCATTTGCTGACAGGATACAGTAGGAAATATTATTGTAAGCAAGCTTGTGAAAATATGGTTAAACCTTTACCCAGTTATCTCCTTTTTAACAGGTTTATTCTGTTATGTAATTTCTGTGCTTTTTAATTGTTCAGAAGATTTATGTAAGTGTCATGTTTTTTCTGGGGGCCTTTTTATGAGATGAATGTTGTTTTTATGTTTAGATGTTTTATGACTGAACAATGCCGGTATTCATAATCTATATCCATAACCCATGATAGAAATAATGGGACTCTATTCATTAATTCGTTATTATTTATTCCATCTAAGTGGTCTAAAATTAATTGTAATTACAAAAAACTGCTGTGTAAAACTGTATGTAACATGTAGATATGTTGCTTATATTAGATTCAAAAAGGTTCTTTCTATTTAGTGTCCAATTAATTTATAAGTCATATCGTACTAAGTGACACTAATTTCGGTTATTTAGCAGTGCATGCAGTAGCCAATAACTAAATATGTATAAAAGTGTAAATATCAGTCAAAAATATTTATTATATTTAGAATATAGATAATTTGGGTCAAAAGGAACAGTCAAAATAAAAAAAGAACTGTTTTTTATTGTGATTTGTGATGATTCAGAAAGTAGTGTCTCATGTTGTAGGATTTAAGATGACTTTTGTTTCTTAGGATTATGGTGTGTTTTGTCTTTTTTTTAGATGAGCAAGAAGCTGTGCAGAAGCGAACTTTCACAAAATGGATCAACTCTCATCTAGCGAAGGTGAGCCGAGTCATGTGTGAAATTTACCAACATACTGTACATCCACTCATATGAGAGAAAAAAACATCTGAAGCCTGTTATAGCCAGTTTTAATCTGTCACAAGACCGGTGGCACCAGTCCAGGTCCAACGTGAACATACACGTTAATCTCCTCTTTAAATTACTGTGCCTAGGTCTACCAGGCCACAGTCAGTCTGCTGAGAGGATTTACCTATAGATTTACCTATAAAACTGCTTGTTGCTCATAACAGAATAGGAATGTACAGGTGCCAACCTCTTTTCTTATTGAGAAAGGGATGGTTAAAATGACCATGTTTGGTTGCACTTGATTTTGATAGTACACTTTAGACATTCTACTACATATCTACAATTTCTCATTATTTTGCAACTACAGGTCTACTAACTCTTAGAGTAGACTTTTAGGGGAGGTTTAAAGTTAGTAAAATGAGCTGACTTATACAGTACTGTTAAAGTTTCTCATAGTCTATGTTATGGACACATCACAGTTAAACAGACAATTTAAGGACTGCTAGTTGACACGTAGTTGCAAAATTACTTACTGTTATTAAATGCCTAAAGTGGTCTGTTAAAATATAGTGTAACTCAATAAAAAAATTTTTGCAATTAGCATTTTATACTTATATTAAACTCAAAATATTCTGTGAAATCATTTAAATGTCTATTTTCAAAATATGCATTATTAAAAGCTTACCCAATGACAGGTGCTTGTATAAATTTGCATGACAAACGAGTCACAAGCATTTGGCCACATGATATGCGTGTAATAATAGCTTGATGGCTTATTGATTTGTGTGTTAAGAGTGACTGGTCAAGCCGTTTTTTTAATTAGCAGCCACTCCAGATTATTCCAGTATGATCACCAAGACCTGACTTGGCTAATCTTCTGTGACGAGGAGCAGGAAATTCATTTGAAATATCAATCTGTGGGGAATACTTCTTGACGTGGCATTTTGTATTAGGTTGCACACCAGCGGCTCTCCAGCGTAAAATGTTAACCACAGAAGATTTGACGTCTGTGCGCTTCCTAAGCGTTATTTATTTATCTGTTTGCTCATTACCATCTGTCATGGCCATATTGGACCTGTCAGTTAGAGTTGGCAGTGAGATTCACAGTGTCAGTGTGCTTCAAGACGACAGTCTTATGAATTAGTTCATGCTTTGATTATCTCTTTTATATTTCTGCTCTATGAACACTGCAGATTTTAAAGCATATTTATGAGAAGATTCTGTACTGTACAGTTTTGTCTGTTTTTTTATTAAACAAATACAGCCTTGATGAGCATAAGAAGCTTCTTAAAAATCCTACTGATCCACTATGACAAAAACTAATAAAATGGATATTGTATATAAATGCACAATTTCTTACATATTTTAAAATAGTTTTTAAAAAAAATAATGTATTATTTATCTGTAATTATTTTATTTAATTTTTAATCATTTTATAGGACTTAAACTTACGTATTCTAGTTATTTGCCAACATTTTTAATGTGATACAAATTTTATTATTTGTTAAATTAATTTCATTTAAATTTAGATAAATTAATGAATAAACATTTTATGTGATAGTTTATTAAAGGCAAAATTCTAAAAGACAATTTAATCTGAATCAGAACAAGATTTTACTTTCAGTGGACTGCGTTAAGAGAGACAGAGAAGAAAATAAAACCTTGCCGTATATTACCTTGGACCTGCAGTCCTATTATATGAAAGAGATGCGACATGATCCTATTGCTTCAATAGACATGAGACTTTTTTCATATATTGTGTGTGCAGGAGGGACTGAAATGAAGACCATCTAATTAAAATTGCAAATAGAGAACTATATGAACTGGTTCTACATCTGTCAGAATCAATTACGTTCATTGTATCTTTTAAATCCAAATAATTTGTTCAATAGCCGAATACCACCACGCCATCCCTGGCACCCGCTGTTCCCACTTCTTTGCTGTTGCCCTTTAACCTCATCCTGCTGCTGAATGATGTTGCCTTGGTGACAGCACTCTCAAGTATTTGAGGGAGAAGTTTGAGAATGCTTGTGCCAAATAGCAGGAAATCAGTGCGACTCTTATATTGTTGACAGGATGATTTTAAGCTGAAGAGAAACTGTACGTGCTATTTTAGGTTCTTGCTGGTTTACATTTCAGGTATTTCTGGTCAAAATATCTCCACCAGATCGCTAATGCAAATTTGCAGTGATTTTCCAGCTCCATAATTCATAGCCCAAAGGCTTGGGATTAATTCTTAGCATGTGTATGATAACACAGAAAGAGAATTACACACCGCTTCTGTCGCTCCCCTCATTCCTTTATACAATATCAATAGAGTATTAGAGAATACGCCCACAGGTCCATGATAGATAATGAAATGTAATTAGGTGTACAGACTAAATTAGGGCCGTTAGTCCCAAGTTTCACTAGTGAGTGATGGAAACATTGCATTGAGGCCTTACAGCCTTTTGCATGTTAACAGAACATAAATCCTCACTGGTAGCTTTTCATAGAGTTTGCAGTATTGAGCATTTGAACATGTTCCTGCATTATGGATGTATCACATATATAGGTATATAGATATATGCTCATTGTATATGTAATTAAATAGATCAGTTGTTATATTTACATTAAAGTTGACACTTTATAATACAATACAATGCAATAAGTAATGTATAAAGATTAATTCAAACATGATTTTTTTGCAACTGTGGAACATACCACAGGATAGTGGTTTCATGAAAGAATCATTCATTTGAGCCAGATCTTTTTAATAATTCAGCTGATCCTGTTCAAAGAACCATTGTGAATGATTCATATATGAATCAGTCTCTGGAACTCTGGAAATGGAGTTCACTGGAGGAGAAGATTGTTAGTGAATAATTTCAGTTTGTTTCTCATTTGAAGGTGTGTTATGACCTTGTTACAGAGTGTGTGGACCACTTTTATAATACATTTATGTTTTTTTGTGTCTTTTGTTTGAGGCTTTTCTTTTTCAGTGTAATATGGACAAGGTTATCCAGTCCATGCTTTCAAAATATCTCCTTTTGTGTTCTACGTGCACAAGCATTTCAAACCAATTCTGAACAACCTGATGACAGACTTTTCATTTTAGGATGAACTGTTTCTTTAAGTTCACAGAGAACACTCTGTGCACATCTTCGTACAAGATGCTCAACTGCTCAGCCTTAACCAAGATCCTGGTTCAACCCAATAATCAATTCCCACAGAATTGATCAGCATTTCATTAAAAGATTTACCAAAATCTTCATACTCCAAACCATTCATTAAAAGATACCATCACAGGACGCATAGTGCCTCAGGTCTCTTTACTCATGCATGTGCTTGCAAATTTGAAGGACATCAGAGAGGCAGGACTGAAGCACTAATCTGCCTAAGAGCTTCAACTTGATTAGCCACTAGAGACCAAGAGAGAGAGAGAGGAGTGCGATTGAAAGAAAGGGAATGCGTAAGAGGCCACCCTCCATTTCAATTTTGACAAATCCTCTCAGACAGGGTTAGGGCTTAATTATGGCATGCCCAATATTGAGGATGAGCTCGTTTCTCATGTGTTTGACAGTTAGCATGGGTGAGCAGCCCACAGCAGCCGCCCGGACACCCTGCTGCCTGCACCTGCTTTGTAGCTAGACATACATCAACGCCCATCAGGTTTCTCTGTGAATTATGAAATTCCATAATGAGTGCCCACAGATTCACATACTGTAACCTCAATTTAATAATCGGCGCACACAGATTAGTAAGCAGTAACCTCAATTTTGCCATTTGTTACCCACAGGTTCATAAACTGCACCCACTGCTTTCTAGAAGGGTCCCCCAGTGCAGTTCTCTGTAATCTCCACCTTAGAAGAGCTCTGTACTTTAATAACAATGACAATAAAATATAATTTAATATTTCAATAAGAATAATTGGGGTGCAGGGATGTGCTAGAGGGTCCATGGAAAGTTTGAGTGAAAAAGAAACACAAATATAAAATGTATTTGTAGCCAGTACATTTTTTTAATGTAAATTTTTAGGTAGATTATAATAAATACTGTATGAAGTTAATCATATTTATTATGTTAAAAATTACTCTGTGTTAAAAGTGCTGTACAAATAATTCTAAAACATTATTTTTTAGAATTAAATAAATGTTTTAAAACAAATATTTTTTTATGTCTATTGGGTAGGAAAATTTTATACTAAAAGTAAATATTTTTTATATATATCTTAAAATATTTAATATCTTGCTTTGGCTTTTACTCAGTGACAGCATAAAAGTCAAGTATTTCATTTTATAAACAATATGTCCCTATAATTCTGTCATTTTTTTACTTTGGGGCTTGATTTGATTTTCCATTCAGTGAAAGTCAGTGGTGTTGAACCCCGTTATTAAAATAAATCTATAAAATAAATTTAATCTGATTTTCGATGTTATTAAATAATTTAGTGGACAAAGGACAGTTGAAATGGCATTAATGCCGTGATCTACTCTCAACCTTAATTGAACTCGTCTCTTGGCCCTAACAGTGGCTCTCTGATCCTCTGACTGATATTGAAAACAGTTTGAGTGGCCCTCAGGCGTTTGTATGTTCACATGAACTTTGATTGGGTTGCACAGAACATGCAGCCACCATAGCTAAACGCTGTCACTCCGCTGAATACATCAGCAGCGCCTGCCGTGACAATCTATTTTCATCAGTAATAACCAGACACAGATAATTAGTTTGTTAAGCCCTGCTGGTTGTGCCTTTATGTTTTTTCCCTCTTATTTTCATTAGTTGCATAATTACTCAAAGTGCCTCTTTTTAATGTAATATCCTATAAGGTGATTTTATCCAATTAGCTTTTAAATTATTTAGAGCTAATTAGAATATCTTAGCAATTCCTCCCCCTGCTTTCTCAAAAATGCTTCAAGAATTAATCTTTAAAAACATCACTCACTTCCCCTTTCTGTTTCTAATTAAGGTCATCTTGCATTCATTTCTCTTGAAATCGTTGACTTTCACTCTTTTTTTTTTTCTCTACTTTTTTTCCCTCTCTATTTTGCCGTTCTTTTTGAAATATGTCCAAACCCCCTTTTACATCTCCCTCTCACACACACACACACACACACACTTTCACACTCACTTTCACTGTTTCATATTAATCTCCTCATGAATGACTTTACCACTCGGCTGCTTTCCACACCAAATCCCAGTCATGTGACTGCTGTCTTAAGAGAAATCCTAGATGTGTCATCCGGGTAAAGAGGGTCTGTGTGGATGGATTAGTGGAGGGGCTTCATCGGGTCAGACAGACTGTGTCGTCTCTGGAATCAGTACTTTTACTCAGGCTCTTCAGATGCTTCTTAAGCTCATGACTGTCTCTGCCTGACAACACTAATATTCACTCACGTCAAAACTATGTGCAGAATCCTTCTATCTATCTATCTATCTATCTATCTATCCAGCTATCCATCCATCCATCCATCCAGCTATCCATCTGTCCATCTATCCATCTATCCATCCAGCTATCCATCCATCCATCCATCCAGCTATCCATCTATCCATCTATCTATGTGCTATTTATCGTCCCATTATTCCATTGTTCAGTCTACTGTATAATTCTATAATAATGTTAATCTATCCATCTATCCATCCATCCATCCATCCATCCATCCAGCTATCCATCTATCCATCTATCTATGTGCCATTTATCGTTCCATTATTCCATTGTTCAGTCTACTGTATAATTCTATAATAATGTTTATCTATCTATCTATCTATCTATCTATCTATCTATTCTATAATAATGTTATTCTATCTGTCACTTGTTCTATATACAATTCTGTAATTTCATCTAATATTCTAATGTATTTTTTGTTTCATCTGTCATTCTATCATTCCAATTACCATTTAATCTATTTTTCTATATATTTCCACCTCTCTGTTGTTCTGTCTCATTCTATCTATCTTCTGTCTTTCTATCAATCTGTCCTTCTGTGTTGTTCTGTCTATCTATTGTTTTATTCTATCTCTATTGTTCTTTATGTCCTTTTATCTGTCATTCTGTGTTCCGTCTATTGGATATAGTTTGACTAAAATGTCAGATCATCACTGGATTGTTTTCCCTCTCCAGCGTAATCCTCCCTTAGTGGTCTCAGATCTCTTCGAAGATGTGAAAGATGGAGTGATGTTGTTAGCTCTTCTTGAAGTCCTGTCTGGTCACAAACTGGTAAGAAAAATGCACCTTTGGTTCTTTTGTTATTTGATTTTCCTTTGTTATTTGAAGTTATTTAACAGCTGTACATATT
Source organism: Enteromius unitaeniatus (assembly GCA_032359435.1). Lineage (NCBI taxonomy): Eukaryota > Metazoa > Chordata > Actinopteri > Cypriniformes > Cyprinidae > Enteromius > Enteromius unitaeniatus. The sequence continues at coordinate 1,471,032 of JAUMHI010000023.1, forward strand.
ACATCATGGTCCCAGTCAGATAAAATTCCTGTAACTTAGAATGAACATTGCTTAAATTTTTGACATTGTTTTAAATGCTAGCAAACATTGTAATACAATAAGACATATTACCAAAAACAAACACAAAAAACCCCAATGTGTTCACTGCACATTATTAGCACTCACACAAACTCCTAGTGAATAATCCCATAAGGCTAGCGGTGCCTCAGGTCTTTGCAGTGCTGTAACAATCAATATAGCAAGTGGCACATGGCCCTTTGATTTTCTTTTAGACTTTTCTCTCTTGCAGTCTATTTGGTGTCATCTTTGTATTCTCTGTTTCTCTTTATTATTTATATCCTGCTTGTCTGCTTATTTGCTCTCTCTTTCTGTTTTTGTTGTTTGTTTTCATATTTTTCTCCTTGTTCCTTGCTGGATATTTACATTTCCCTCTGTCTATCACCGTTTTCCTTTTGTCTGCTTTGCTATCTTCTCCCATCTGACAGCCATGCGAACAGGGCCGCAAGCTGAGGAGGATCCACTGGGTTGCTAACGTGGGAAGAGCACTGAAGTTTCTGGAGGGCAGGAGGGTAAGGCAGTCCATTCCCAGAGTGCTTTGCTCAGGTGTACAGCTCTAGGTCATAACCACTCAGTCTGACCTACACAACCTCTTCCCTGCTCTGCTCTGATGCAACTCTCCTGCTTTACAGCATTGTCTCATGAGAGACAAAGAGAAGGAAAACCCTGTTCATTTCATGTTTACTTCTCATTCTAGCTGTGAAATTGTTTCATTCAAATCACCAACAAATGAAGGATTTTTGGATTAATTAGAACATGCTTCATGGCTCAGAAAAGATTTGTGAGGTGATGCTGACACATCAGACTGATTCATTCTCCTTATTGAGGTTTAGTCCTGAGTCAATGTATAATAAATCTGTCATGGTGCCTCACATGTGGCGTTTGCTGAGCTTCCCACATACAGTCTCTCTGACTGTGTTTGCCAAAGCTGAACAAAATGACTAATTAATGTACAGTCAATCAGGCATTTTTACTAAATAAATCTCTCAATTAGGACCCTGTTGTGAAAAGGGCTTTATAACACAATACAATACAACACAACACACAACACACACACACACACACACACATATATCCAGTATTTATATATATATATATAAATTGAATTGTCTCTTTAAATATTTTATTAAAACAATGATAAATAAAAATAAATAATGTTTCTGTTCATCATAGACCCTGAAATAAATGACCAGTTTTGTAAATAAAAAATAAAAAGCTATGACTATGACTACCAATATTTTTTTCTTGAGCTCCAGATCAGCATATTCTAATGATTTCTGATTATGTTGCATTAAAAAACTGCCATCACCGAAATAAATGAATTACATTTTCAGAACACAGTTATTTTAAATTGTAATAATACTTTACAATACCACTGAGTTTTGAAATGAATGCCTTGGTGAGCATAACAGACCTCCTTCTTACCAACCCTAAACCTTTGAGGGGTAGTGTATGCGGTTTTAATGGCCATTATGCAAAAATATTTGACCATTCAAAAGTTCATTTTAATGTCTCACTGTTATAATAGATAAAAGGATTACTGTCATTGTCTAATATTTTATTGTAAAACCATTGAGATTGAGGGCCCATTTTTCCCCCCTTTTATAAACATGGTATTTTTTCATATCATCTCTCTTGGGAGAAGCACAGATATTTCATTTACTGTATAGCTGGGCTTCAGACTGTAATTATACAGCCTGTCAGTGAATGAAGCTGAGCTAAGCCTCCCACTCCTGAGGTGGTCTGTCTGAGTATCTGATCTCTCTAGAAGCTCAGGATTCATTTCGTAAGCTACAGTCTTTCACCATCTTATCTGTCTCTGTCATCCCTCTCTCATCTCTCTCTATTCCCTGTGGAGCACAGTGGGAGAAACCAGAGTACAGAACTGTTTTGTATTATACTGAAGTGTACTTTTACACACAATACGGGACACAGTATTTTAAATGAATGGGCTTTTTTTTTAGTTTTAAGTCAGTAAATGTTATAATGGTGTGTATTTTTGTATTAATTTTTCATTCTTTGGACTTACACGTGTGGCTGGTTTTTAGTCTATGTGCCATGGTGTGTTTCTAACAATAGGTGTATGTGTGCCGTGTCACTGAAGGGTTGTAGGTTATCACAGAGCTGAGGCTCCTTATCACCTGTCCTTTAGTTGATGAGACACACTTTTGTTAACAGCATGTAATGACCTCTATTCTTCTTCCTCTGTCTTTCTCTCCTTTGTTTTGTCACTTTTCAGTCGACCTACAGAGGATCTCCGGTTAGTGTGACCTTTCTTTTGACTGTCTATGATTGACATTATCACTCTCTGAAACAGGACCTCTCCAAATGTAACCTTGAATTAGGAACTGACTTGATAAAAGTGATAGCAAAAGCAGAAAAGCAGATTTACCCTCATTTCATTTAAAACCTGTATAATTTGCAGTTGTTTAAGAAATACAGAATAAATTAGAATATTTTATACAATGCTAGTGTGTATTAATATTTTAAATCTGCTTTTTTGGTTATATTTACAGTTGCATTTTAATCATAGTTTAATATTAATAATTTGGTTTGAGCTTTTTTAATGTTTCTATTTAACTTTAATTTATTTCAGTTTTATTTTTAATTATTTATACCCTCTCAATAAATTGTAGTCAGTATTCACTGAAAATCTTGCTTAACAGCCATTCATTTATGTGTAAACAAAAGAATTAAAGTGACAGGATAGTGAGTAAATGTTGACAGTTTTTCGTTTTTGTTCATTTTTTTTGGTCTTAACAGATTAAATTAGTTAACATCAATACAACAGATGTTGTAGACGGCAGACCCTCTATTGTGCTTGGGTTGATATGGACCATCATCTTATATTTCCAGGTAAAAAAATATTAAAGCCATGTCCATAAATATTTCAACCATCCTTTAACAATAATGTCTTCTATAGTTTCTATAATTTAACAAAATAACAGAGCAGTTAATAACATTTCTTCTGCATCTTCTTGTTCAGATAGAAGAGCTCACCAGTCATCTACCAGCCCTACAACCTCGATCTAGCAGCAATTCATCAGTGGAAAGCTCCAACAGCACTGAGACCAGCAGCCCACCTGTCAAACGCAAGCCACGCCTCTCTTTTCAGGGCGGTGCGAAGAGAGCCCTGCTTAAATGGGTCCAGACCACAGCAACAAAGTAAGAACTGTATTATGCTTGTGAAAGGCATTGAATTAATATATTGTTCTTTAATCCCGTTTCCCTAAGTAAAGCATATGACTGCATTCTTTCTGGGTTTTGACATAATGTACATACGCACGTGTGTGTTTACAGGAGATTGGGTCTGGATGTGAAGGACTTTGGCCCCAGCTGGCGCTCAGGGGTGGCTTTTCATGCTGTCATCTTTGCTTTGCGACCCCATCTGGTTAACATGGAACGTGTTTGGAGGAGACCCAACAGGGATAACCTAGAAGAGGCTTTCTCTTTGGCTGAGAGAGAACTGGGCATCCCACGATTACTTGACCCCGAAGGTGATACCAGTCAATATATAGTGGTTCATTTTTGCAATTTTTGGTCCAAATCATGACTAGAGATATAATGCAGAATCTGTTTTTGATGTTAATTCACAGAAATGCTGGTTTGTGAATAGTAATAGATAGACAGACCTAGTTTTTTGACTATGTAATTTTAAATTGTGTTGCACAAGGCTCTAAGCGCCAAATGCTTAAATTCTAATTAGCAGCATGCCACTCACAGAGGACATGATTGATGAATTTTTAATGGAGGGGTTAAGTCTTCGACCTCCTAGACGCCATCTGAGCTTCCTCATGCTTCCTACAGGAGTCTGACAAATGAAGTTTGACATTTAAACGATTAGTGGCCCATTAGCCATGGTAAAGCAGACTGAACAAATAGTAAATGGTAAGTCAAGGGACATTGTCAGCCATGGTTCTTTTGTAAAGGTAACCATCATTGAAGCTCCTGCCAGCCCACATCGACTTACCAATCCCTGTTTTGTTTTGACATCGCACCTGATATAAAGCACAAATGCTTACAATTGCACAAAAGTATTAAGCAGCACAACCATTTTCAACATTGATAATATTAAAATTATTTCCTGAGCATCAAATCAGGATACTAGAATGATTTCTAAAGGATTATATGACCTTGAAGACTGAAGTATTGCCTGCTGAAAATTCAGCTTTGCCATCAGGAATAAACAGCAATTTAAGATGCATTCAAATATAAAAGTGTTATTTTAAATTGTATTAATCTTTCACAATATTACTGTATTTATACACTTTTCTTTGACCAAAAGTCTTGCTAAAGCGTTATCAAAAGTTGCAATTATGCCTGCAATCGTTTTCAAAATACACCAATTAAACATATTGTGCGTATTATCTTTGATATTTGAGTAGGTAATTTCAAGGTGTGTTAAAACTAAATATTACTGCATGGATGCACAAAAACAGGAGACGGGAGGTAAGCTAAGAGGAAATGGCTGTGACGGAAAAATCTATTAAATCAAATTAGCCACAGAACAATGAGCCACAATGAATTTTAACAAAAGAGGATGATAAACCTTTTTTGGGAGAAAGGCAGCTTTTGAATAGGATTGGATATTATGGGCCTTATCTGAAACACGGGGTGTTCGTTGCAGAACCTGTATTTCATTTTAATTTTGTTGAAATTTGTAAAATTACTGTACATTTTAATATTCTTCAATGTGATTTAGATGTGGATGTGGATAAGCCCGATGAGAAGTCTATCATGACATATGTGGCACAGTTTCTGAAGCATCACCCAGATCGCCAAGAGACAGAGATAGGGAGGCAACAAGAAGAGGTAGTATAAATATTTCTTATTTCACAACTACACTTCCACCAGCTCTCCATTCCCTGTATGTCTCATGGTCTATTGCTTTTTAAATGACCACTATCAACAGTCTGTCTTATTTGTGGATTCACATCTCTCTAACTTACTTTTCTTACACTGTATTTCTCTCTTTATACTCTTCCCTTTGTTTTGTCCACTAATGTCTTGTTGTTTACGTGCATCCCTTTTCTGTCTCAAGTTTTATCTTGCTCCTCGAGCCATTGAGGAAATGTTAGAGGTACGTGTGCTTGTATAAAACACATTATGCCTTGCTTTGACTGCCCCGCCACTGTTTCCACCTGCTGCTGCTGTACCATGTAGTTTAAAATCCTTTCAGTGGAATTTTGCCTTCCTTTTATCACAGATGGCTTCGGATGTTGTGTGGATCAGTTTTAATAATCCAGGGCATTGTATGCCTTTGATATGCCCCGTATAATTTTACTCCCTGTGCTATTATATTTGCATTACAACTGGTTGGCATTTACATGACAATAACGACCTTTAGCTTTGTGTTGATACCGATAACCTGATGGTTAGCATTAGTAGCAGTCTTTAAAAAATAATAATGGTTCATAACCAAGTTGAAGCACTGAATCGATCCTGTCACCACCTGGTCCTTTTGTAGAAACCATTAGTTCCCTCATGCCACAAGTCACTGTAATTTCAACCATTTTCACCTCTTTGTTATACATTTAAACTGAGACAATGTAGGTTTTAATATTTCAGGGTATTGTATGCCTGTGACAGCATTAGTTTCGGGGAGGCGGGGAGGAGAACTAGCGGCAGACGTTGGCAAGGTCATGATATAATCATTTTGATGACCCAAAGGCATTGCCTCGTGGAGGATGCCAAAATGTATGATGAGTGCCGGAAGAATAGGCTTAATTTCATTAGAATTAGCTGAACACTGCTCTCACTTTCTCACTCTTGTTCCTAATTCATAATAGGGAGGGTAAATGTGTGTAAAATGATTAGTATCTCCCCCGCAGAGCTGATTTCTTGCTCCCCCGTGGAGAGGTTTGGGGCAGATCAGTACAATGGAGGAGAGGAACTCTGCAAACAGCATGAGCGCAAAGTCTGCGTTGGATTTATAAATGTGGCATTAGTGATGCATGTTTGAACTGCAAAATTGTATTGAGTCGGGCGTTTAAAGTGCATTAAATTACTTTAGGTTAGCAAATTATGAGTGTAGAGCTCCCCAAGGGCCTTAAATCTGCGCAAATGTTTGCTTTTTGTCTTGTTTCTACAATCCTAACTAACTCGGCACTCTTTTTTTTTCTCTCAGAGGGAGCAGCGTAAGACACTGAGGGAGCTGAAAGCGTGGGCAGATCAGTTGGAGAGAGACTGTGCTCAAGCCCAGAGGGATGGAGGAAGTCTCGCTGTGCAGTACCAGGTGAGCTCAGGGTCTTAGTCAGAACCTATTGTCTGAAAACAATGTAGACAATACATGTTAACCCAATACCTGAGTGGTTAAATGGCCACTGTTCATACTGATATCCCAGACAACATAGACAACAGTCTATACTTCGTTCTTTTCACTTTAAATAATTTAGATTTAATTTATAATTTAAGTAATTTAGCTGGAAGTTGACTAGCATGAAATTTAGATTTTCTTACAGATGACTCTCTCTTGCAAAGAAGAAACTTAAAAACTCTTATGAAACCAATCAGACTCTTTCAGTCGGCAAATTGTTCAGTGCAATTACTGAGTTCACAAATACATCCCTCAATAAAATGTGAGTCATTCTTTGGTTATGTTTGAACTTAAGAGCTAAAATAAACATTTTATCAAGATATGCTGTAATTTATTAAAGCTGAAATTAATGCTAGTCTACTAGTGTATGTTGGTATATACACACTCACCTAAAGGATTATTAGGAACACCTGTTCAATTTCTCATTAATGCAATTATCTAATCAACCAATCACAT
>JAUMHI010000023.1:1477960-1506210 GCA_032359435.1 Enteromius unitaeniatus
GTGGATTTTCACTGGTATTGGTACCGAATACTGAAATTTTGGTACCGTGACAACACTACTCCATACACAACAGTTATTGGTGTCTGTGTGTCCCTACCAAGTCGTCTCCAAGTTCAAAGCTTAGGTTTAACAAAGAGGTTAACAAGAGTCACAGCTGCAGGAGCCGATTTCCTGCAGTTAGTGTGAACAAGAGTAATTTTCCTCTGCGGAACAGAGTTGGTTCCAGACCAATTGGTGGCTTTTTATCAATGTGCGTCTGCCTGGTCAGCACATTAATTATCTTTGCCATGTACCAACCACTGGCCGGCTGCTGACTGGGTGTTAAATGACTGCTGTGCCTCCATTTCCTAGAGGTCACTGACACATTTGTCTCCCACCGGAGGCTATCAACACACATGTACTGAAGTGACCTCAATGATTGCCTGTGTTAAGCGCTGAGTACTCCATCTAGGGCTTTCTTTGACTCATGGAGTGCCTGACTGGCCCTAACAAAACAAACAAGCAAATACAATGTGGACTCATAAGATTTGTGTGCTGAAAATCTAATGCAACACATTGTACCATACAAAAATAATATACTAAAAAACTACCAGGAGGAGCAGCTGACAAGGTTTCTGACAATACTAAGTTTGTCAAAATGAAGTCAAATCCAAATAAAGTCAGCATTGCACGCGCAATTTGTATTTAATTGCTTTGTATTTAAATGTTTCATATTGGTGGGAAAAACAAAACAAAACAAGGGTTGACCTAGCAAGTGGCACAGCATGTTCTGGAGGAAAAAAAGTCCTCCTGAGCTCATCATCGGGCTATGCTGACAGGACTGAATCGGAACCCTATCTATTACAAACCACAGCTGACCAATGGGTCATAAGGATCACCTGACACTGACGCTGCAGACCTATGCTGTAGAGTGCAGGGTTTGATACTCTCATTCAGATGAAGTAATCAGAAGGACGACTGGCTCTCTGAACAACATCTCTAAGCACAGCACAGCTGAAGCTCATCACTTTGTGCAGTAAACAGAGATAAACTGGCCAATTCACAATAGGGGCTGATGATACAAAGACAGAAAGACCTTTTTTGAGAACTGATACACCGGCAGGTTTTGGCAAGGCTGCAGTGATAAATTAGATGTAAATTACTGTGAGGAACTACTTTAGATACCACTCAAAGAAGTTATTTCTTCCTCCAGTGAGTAGGGCTAATTTTATACCGCCAGTAGAATTTGATGACGAAATAAAATTCAAGTAACACGAAATATCGCAATGGTTTTAATGCCTTTTTATTTGATCATTAAGCTTCCCAAAGACCATGTAATTTGAGATTCCTAATCTCTCCTCATTTTCCTTTACTTCAATTCACTCATAAATGCTCAAAAACATTTCTGGAGTGGAATTTTTATGAAGTTAAGAATAACATGCATCGTCACATTGGTGTAATTTTTGTGCATACCATTCCATGCAATGGTAGACAACAACATACTATTATTATTATTAACAACACCTGATCTAAATTGTGTCCTGAATGGTTTATATACTTATATATACATCTGTACGTATCAGGTAACATTGCAATATTTTAGACAGTGTTAAGCTTGAGAATTGATACAAATATTTTTTAATGATATTCTTTATACTATTTTGTTCATCTACTGAAAAATATGTACTAAAAATCCACCTTTTAGCTCTGGCATAAAACACTGAATGTAATTAACAAATGACTGTATAAACCTATTAAACAATGTGGCATTCAAAATATCAAGATATGCTTTAGCTATATCACACAATCCAACCAACATGTAATAATACCTTCTTAAAAAAGGAAAAAAAATGGCTCAATCAACGGCCATTTTCAGAAACTTCAGACTCAGGACATTAAATACAAATCAATAGCTGTACCCTGCAGCACACAGCAACGGTAAGAAAAAGACATTTGAATCCAGAACACAAACCTTGAGACTTGAGAGAGGTGACCTATTCTTTTACCTCCTTCCATAAACGCACAAAGGGAAGTTAACAGTGTTTAATGTAGGGCTGCAAAAGCAGACTCTGAAGCAGATTTATGTCACTTTGGTCATTAAGTACACACTTCTAACAACAGGACCAATTCTGCAACCCTTAGAAACTTCTTAAATAAAATTAATACTAGCAGAACATGGGGGTATTTAGAAAATCGCAGAGGTTGCAGTGCTTTGTTGTTGGGCACATATGGGAATCTTTCACAAACAGTACTCCCAACATGAATAAACTACAGCAACCCCACCCTGTTCCTCCGGTCTTCCCTTGACAGCCTGTGAATTAATCAGGCTGTAAACAAAGCAGGGAGAGCCATAGAAGGGGAGTGAAAACAAAGAGTAGAAAAAAATAAATGGATAAAAGAGATGCCAAGACTTACCCTGAGCCAGCATGCTGAACTCCAAGAAGAGGGCGATATGGTAGAGCTCCATGGCCTCTTCAGCCCGACTCATGCACCCTCTTCCAGCCACCAGTGCCTGAACCTCACCCAGACTGCCTTCAGAAGGGCTCCCGCGCAGCACCAGCGAAAGATCCACCGCATCGGTGTACATGCAGTGCAAGACCACACGGGCATATTTCTTGGGAATGATGGATTCGTCGAGGATAATACGGGTAGGGGTTTGCAGAGTTCGCTCCGTGATCTCCTCACCTGAGCGGATGCGTCGTTGCAGCAGGTTGCGGAAGAAGGGTGAGCGCGCTGAGAGAACGGCCTTGTGGGCCCTAAGCTCCTCATCAGGCGAGCTGTGGTTCACCCCTGCGTTTCCAATTCCTGCTCCAATAGGTGCAGGTCCACCTGCTCCGAAAGCCTCCACCAGTTCAGAGTCTGAGGAGAAGCTCAGCAGCGAGTCAAAATACGGCATGTGCTCAGAGAGGTTTCGCATGTCGCCTTCTAAGGAGTTGGGTGTACCGAACTCCTCGCTTAGTCTCACCAGCACATCCACATTCTGCAATCTCGCGTCCTCCGAGCCCAGCTCACCTGTATAGAGGTAATGCAGCAACGAGGAGAACATGGGCGCATCCATGCCCGCTGTCCCAACGTCTAACAACACCTCGGCCCCATACCCCGGTGATGATGAAAGAAGGGTCTTGAAGAACGGGCAGCGGGCAGCCAGAATGGCACGGTGTGCTGGGAAGCAGGAATCCTGGAAGATCAGGTCCACATCAGTGCAGTACTTGTGCTGATAAAGGGTGGCTAAATCACGCTGCAGGGTGCGAGCCTCAGGTCGGGCCAGGCCCGCTTGCAGACTGAGCTCTTTGAGAGCTGCCGTGCCCTCATACTCCTCCACCAGGGCATTGACGTCGCGCACGTCCCAACCCGAGAGGAGCTCGCGCATCTGTCGTGCATGATCGGCAGACCGACTGGATTTGCGTCGCTTAATGAATCTCCTCTTGAGTGTGGCCAAACCAGAGCTCTTTTTCTTCTTGTCCTGAGGTTTTTCAGGGCCATGTTCTAGGCTGTAGAGCTTGGACTCGCCGCCATAACCCTGTGGTGCATAGGAGGTGCCTGGTGACAGAAAAGAAACACGCTGTGTAAGAGTCTGGAGACCTTCAAAGTTGTCAGTAGGAAAATATGCATTGTGAGGTCTACTGACGTTATAATTAAAGTTTATTCCAAATAAGTGCAACACCACAGGGCTTTGCTTTAGAATTACTTTAAAACAACTCTGAAATACACTTTACTTTTTTATGGTTTGGAATTTTTGATTTAATCAAAAACATCTTAATTTACAGAAATTAAAATATAACATCAAAATATGCAATTCCCTATGTTTTATATTCATATATTCTGATCAAGCCTTGAAAGAGAACTGCAGACAAACATTTCAGACAGTAAAGTATGTATCCCCAAACCATTTATTGTGCACTAAAACTGAACTATACTTGAGTTGCTGAAAATCACATCTTTTCACTTAAATTAGGCATAAGGATGAAAAATAAAGAATTCATGCTCTGGAGAAATTCAAGAGATATTATGGAATAAGATTGTTTTACATTAGTAGTGTAACAAGGCTTACAATAACTAGGAAATGAAAACAAATTCAAAAGTTTAATTTTTAAAACACTTCAAACATGCAAAATATCACTTCTTGATGTAGCATTGTATAAACAATTCCAACTTCAAAAAGGAAAAGTATGTATCCCCAAACCACTTAATGTGCACTTTCAACTTTTCCCCCCTCTAAATCTCTAAATTTTCACCTGCCAAAAAAGGAAACTATGAAGTCATCTAATGTCCTCCCCAGCATGGCTAATATCTCCCTGACGACACTTTATGTCTCAATCCAATGTTCCATTTCTCATTGTAGGCCCACTGTCATGCATGGCTTAGCATTTTGAAAGCACCATTACTTTACTGATCTCAAAGACAGCAAAGACATGAAAATATTCACATCAGAATATTCCGTTAAAGCCAGACTCTGTGGGATACTGAAGGAAAAAAATTACGAAGCAACTGCTGACAGTTGTGATACAATTTCCAAGCCTTTAAATAAATGAATAAAGACAAGATGTTACAGTGAAAGAATATGAAGACTGTCCCAGCTGGTGAAGTCAATCATTTAATGAGATTCTATTTCTCTGTGCTGTTGAACTGTCTTTGAACATGAACATTGTTCTTTGTTTTAATTGTTTTTTTTAAACAACAAACAATGTAGAATTATTTTATATTCTAGTCAAAGATTAACTACTGTCTTTGAGAGAGATTTCCTTTTCTTGTAACAGAAAAACAAACCATAATCATAATGTAATGCGATCCAGAGAATTTGGGTCTTATTTATGCCATTTGAAAATGCCTAAAAATTGTTTTTTTTTTATTTGTCATTTGTAATCCTTTCTGTTGTTATCGATCACAACAGTTGCTAAACTAGAAACAACAAATGTCTCTACAATAGCATTGAAATGTGAGTTTACCTATGAAGGTCTGCTGGGTCTGTGGGTTACCCCCAAATCGAGGGGAGCATGAGTGAGGGTAGCTGGAGGCATTCACACCCATCCTCTCCCCCCTTCTTCCTCCTCTTAGTCACCCTGCTGGATCATTCCGTCCGAGCGTCGACGCACTAAGTAGCTCACGGCTCCGCTCAATCAGACCTATATGAATGTGGCGAAACTGCAGCGATGCCCGTCATTCCTGGGAAAGAGAGAGAGGTGGGGGTAGAGAACACATTAAACGTCAACGAGAGAGTCATGGAATCTGGTCAAACAAATTATAATATAATATAAAAATAGCAATAGTATATAACAATTATTATATATTTTTTATTATTGCAGCATTTTTTATGAATACTACAATTTGTTTAATGAATTCTACATTATGTAAAATAAATTAAAAAACTAGTAATAGTTATAATTTAATATAAATTTGTATAAATTTCATTTCTAAAAAAAAAAAACTGAAAGGGAAAAAAAATAAAAATAAAAATTCTTGTTATAATCTGAAAGGAAAGCAAACCAAACAGACTGCATAAGCAGAGCTTTGATGTTTACTTTTGCTCTTGAAGACCATTACAATACTGCTGGAGGATTCTGACTTATTCAAACCCTCCCACTGATGTCATGCTAATGCAATCTGACACAGAGGCACAACTGGCTTGTTTACTCAAGCTAAACAATGTCTACAGTACTTCACATCTCTTTTTAGTTCTCTGTAATCTCCTAACTTTGGCCTGTGACCTTGCTTTGGCCTTCAGCACTCAAGGCTGCAAGTTCATGCCATCGACGCAATATATAATTTCTAGAAAACCAGACATCTTCCTTTGAACTGACCTGGCAACAAACTGAATGCTGTTAGTTCTTGGCCAAATATGTATTTTCTTGGGGAGGTGGAAGACTGGGTTTTGCCCTATTCAGAGGAAGAGCTATTGCTCCATCCATATATTTATGTTTCACATTACATTCCATTCTCGTGCTGCTGGGAACTCCTCAAACGGGGAGCCCATTACATTTTGGTGGGATGTAAACGCTTTACATCCCCCCTTGTGACATTGAGCGTGGGCTGAAAAAAGAAGGATTTTCCAGGCTGAGCCAAAACCTATGACACCGGACAAAGCTTTACCATCTTTAGCTTTACATACACAGCTAAACCTCGATTAGATGTGCACTGCATGTGCGCTAAAGCACAGATCCCTCGTCTGCTCCCTCAACACTGGCCCGAGTTGTTTGTGAAATCCCCAGAGGTCAGATCGATCAAGACTGTTTTCCTCTGACAGGGTGTGAATGAAGCTGTCTGCGGTTGAAACGAGTTGTAATACGCATTCAGCTGATGGAGATCCCGTTAGCTCCAGAAACTTGTTAAAACACAGCGACTTGCTTTATTAAGTCACTGCTATCACATTTTTGTTATACTTTAGACAGGTGCATCAAAAACAGCAAAAATAAGTTAAGTTAATTATACAATATTGTAAAGTCAAATTGCTTTGGATATGAAATAAAATGTATTCTTAAATTAGCAAGTAATGAGTAAAAAAAAAATAAAAATCCAAAACCTAGCCACCTGTAAATACCGACTAAACAGACATCATTTTAACAGTCATAAATTAGAGCAAACAAATTAAAATATGCAGTGGCATAAGCGGTCGCAGACATTTGACTATCTTTTAACTTCTCACCTTTGTCCATGAAATAATTCCAATTTTGCAGATGTGCAGGGTATGAAATTAAAACCTGCCATCATCCAATACGTTATGTTTTGCAAAGTGGCAGGTAATTTTGCTTATCTGCCAGCCACTGTGGCAGGAGACTTGAACATCTCGGACTGACACTGACAAGAAATACCATTGCAGCGGTTTCAGCTTAATGCTTAAAGTGTGGATTATTTATAACATGAGAAAGAAAAGCTCTGCTCATAACTTTGACAATTACAAATGCCTAATGTCAAATATCTATGTCATTTTTTACAGTATTTATAAAGTTAAAAGACATGCAATGACAGATGACTATTATAATATCTTAACTATCAATGTTTTAATAATTACCCCAGTGAGTTAGGTTTTAATAGTACTAATAGAAAACAGCAATATTATGTGACTCTTAATAAAAGTATATAAGCTATAATTAAACGCTAATATTTATAATTATGATAACGATCATTGTCAATTTTTAATCTGTCCAACAGCTTATTTGACTGGTACTGTAAGTGGAGAACCCCAAAACAGGACTGCTGACTCTCATCCTTAACTTAAAAAACAAAAAAAGGAAAATGACAATCTCCAGAAAATCTTTAGAGACTGAGCTAAGCTAAGCAACAGTTTATCACATATTTCATCACTCCGGCAAAGCGTAAACAGGCAGTCTCTGCCACTGGAGAACACATCAAATTTACAATTAGAATTACTACGAATTCACTGCCTCCCTGAGCTTTGACGAGCTTTGCTGGATTTGTATTCACTTAGCTCAGCCGAACCCTCCATCAGGTAAAGTAATGGTGCATTGTGCAGTGTTTAATAAAGTTGCTTTAAAAGGTACTAAAAACGTTAGTCTAAGATAAGGCCTACAAGGGCAGCAGGCTCATTATAAACACTCGCCAGTAAGAAAAAATGATAATCACGGTGTCCGATGCAACAACTGTCTTTTAACGTGAGTGACAGGAATGGAGAGGGAATAAATAAATGGTTCTTTAATGCTGCAGAGCTCCAGAGCAGGGGCTGACACAGACAGCAGTTATGTAAGCAAGCAGGAGAGTGAAGCAGTTTTGCCACATTAGGCAAATCAATAGGGAGCCTCTGCACCGTTGCTGCAGGGGAAAGTATCAATAATGCACCTCAAGGTTTTTAAACCGTCTAGGTTTGCTTCCACCCAAAATGACATTTAAAGCTTCAGAAAGCCAACGTTTCTTTTATTTGGACTACAAATCTAAAGAAAAGAGACCGCAGAGTGAAACATCGAGTAATGTGTGCCCTGTGCGTCTGCAAACCTCAAACTGGGTCACATAAATCAGCCTGTATACTCGTTCATCAATTGCAAGAGGTGGTTTTCCTTGTAGCTGCCTGTGACCCAGCTTCATTCCTATTCTTACATTGACTTCAGTGCAATCGGGAAATTGATCCTTGATCAATGTATTTTTCCTCTCTGGTTTAGAAGGATCAAAATCAGCTTGATAAAGAAAGGTTAGCATTTTAACAGGAGCACCTGTTTCAGACGGGCTGTCTGAATGGGCTCTTAATGTCTGAAACAGTCAAGCGTTGCTTTTGAAACACTGTTATTTTGCTTCATCTCGGCCTGTGCCTTAATGCTACTCCGAGAGAAGAGATTTGGTCATTCTTCAGCTTTACTATCTCAGATGACAGGGGCTTCTATGCGGATCCTCCCCCTGAAAAAGCCATCATCACTTCGGCTGGGTGTGCCCCATATGGTGGGTGTTTGTGGACTCGGATTAAACCAGGCCCTGTGGTTAGAAACAAAGCGGCGCTGCAATGATTCTAAAAAGACGTTCATACACACTAAAATATAAACAACTTAGCACACAATAAAAAGCTTCAGATGTCACAACAGGGCCTTAAAAAGGAAAATTACAGGTTTAATAAAAGTTAAGCTGAAGCAACAGCTTCTGTGGCACAATACCTGAAAATTCATTTTGACACATCTTGCTGAAACACTTATAATGGAGTTAACAGGAGCAATCCATAAAACTTAAAATAATGACTGTTTCAATAGTATAAACAACAATATTTGTTTTAATACGATTATACGAAATACTTAAAATCTTAAAACATCCGTTAAAACAACTAGCTCAAAACATACTCTATATTTAACAGAATAGTTAATGTACACTAGTGTTAAAAAGTTTGGGGTTGTTAAGACTTTCACTAATACTAATATTATGAAAAACTGAAATTTAAAAAGAACTGCTTGCTAGTTGATTCTATTTTAATATGCAATTTTTTCCTGCGATGTCAAAACAGAATTTTCAGTGTCATTAGTGTCACATGATCCTTCAGAAATAATTTTAATATGCTGATTTGCTGCAGTATCAATATTGAAAACAGTTGTGCTGCCTAATATTAGATATCTAGAACATTTCTTGAACCAAGCTGGCACAAGCTCTTACGTCACCTTACTCTTCACGTCCATGACCTCATACCAACAAACAGATATTGTAGGTGTATTCCCAATGCCATTTTCATTCAGTTGCATCTGGACATGACCAATTACATCCCATTTAATTTCAACATAAACATGCACCCATATTTCGCTGCCATACGTAAATGTCAACGACATTCAGTTTGCACGGTAGCATGAGAGAAAAAGTCAAATGTGTTTGGGGTACAACACTTTACCAGACCACTGAGCATAAGCAATGTCCATTGAAAAATCACTGGTATAAAGAGCTCTCTGTTCCAGGGTGTCTGTAGTTCTCTGAGGTGGGGAGACAGAGATGGGGGGCGGGGAGGGGTCACGGGCACCCCGTGGCAGTTTCCTGTGAGCGGTGGCGGTCTGGCTCGTGTGAAACTAATGAGCGTGGACAGAGCCAAGCCACACCAGGCCAGCTGCAGGTCGTCTGGTCCACCCTGTCCTGCTTTTCTACTGGAATTCCACAGAGATTTGAGCATCAGAGCTGAGCGAAGAGGAGAAAAACGGTATGCGATCAAATTTTAATCCGTCACGTCCAACAATATTCATTGAGTGAAACATAAGGAGACCAGCATCCTTGAAGGACAGCATGCCGCCTCAAACTGCTTCTTTTGATGATGAGGAGGCATGACATTTCATCAGGAGACACGCTGCCTTGACAGACAAGGC
Source organism: Enteromius unitaeniatus (assembly GCA_032359435.1). Taxonomy (NCBI): domain Eukaryota; kingdom Metazoa; phylum Chordata; class Actinopteri; order Cypriniformes; family Cyprinidae; genus Enteromius; species Enteromius unitaeniatus. The sequence goes on from JAUMHI010000023.1 coordinate 1,487,710, forward strand.
TCGCCCTTTTCCAGAGGGAGCTTGAGGGATGCTTCACACAACACTCGACCCATAACCCGCCCTCAAAATGTGAGATACACCAAATACAATTCCATAAAACATCTAATTAGGTCCTAAAAGGTCAGACCGGCACAAGACAATGAGATGTTTTCTGAGGAAATTGGCCAGGTTTCAGTAGCCTTTTATAGATGCCAGGACCGGCAAGTCTGATTTGTTGCCAAGTAAGGGGAGAAAAAAAAACTAAAAATTCGAAGAGTATCGGGTCACTAATTTTAGACAACAGAACTAAGCGGTTCCTCTTTTTAATAAAAGATGTAACAGACCTAAGAGGTAAAGCAAAAGCACCAAATGATCTTGAAATACCCAAGTTAATAAATAAGGTATACGAGAACTGTCTTAAGAGTGAATTTCAAAGTAATTAATATGGATTTAACTTGACTGATGATGATGTTCATTATGCTTGGGTCATAGCGGTCAGGGAGAGAATTGACAAACACATAAGCCAAAGCTTTTTCCTGTCATCACTCTTTGCATTCATACATTCATTGTACTAAATAATGCAGCGCTGTTTGCAGGTGAAGCATCGGGGGTTTATTGGTCAGTCCTTGATGGAAATGTGATGACGTATAACTGTTAATGTCACAAGAGGTGTGCACGTCATATTGTAGTCCAAAATCAAATCAAAGCAAAAGAATAAAAATCTAAAGAGATTTTAAAAAGATTTGTAATAAATAAAACATACTATTAGGTACCTTACGCACAAATTAGCCAATTGTGGTGCTAATTTTTACATTTAAATTAAACTGGTTTAAAATAAAAAATTAAGAGTATTATTACAGTAAAAATATTTTTGGTGTTGGGGTGAAACCTGACCTGGGCATTACTAGGTAGGTTTCATGAGAGATCACACACAGTTTCAGGTCTATAGGCATAAAATATTTAAAATCCTTTGTCTTGAAATAATTACAGCCAGCATGACAAAGAAAGACTATTCTCAATGGTATCATCATAAGCACAGTTCCAATGACATGAGAATAGTTCACTAGGTTACTCTAACAACTTCTTGGTATCACATACAAGGCAGAAGGACAATTATGCATGTTTTGTGCTTTCATTGGCAAATTGGTCTGCTTCCTGTTTGTGATTATTTTTCCATTCATCCAAAGCATCTTTATCAGCCTCTCTCCTCTGCAAAAGGGAAATGCCACAATGACTTCATTCATTCCTCCAAACTCATATGAGAGTATGGCACTCAAAATATCTTTACTATAAATAAAACAGAATAATTCTCATTTTAGTGACCTAAGCAAAATTCAAAAATAAAAACTAGATTGCTTCTGAATTTCTCATAAATTTGAGCTTCCAAATAATTATGTACTATATATATATATATATTTTTTTTTTCTCTTATCTTTTCCCTCTTTATTTGTTACAGCCATCAAGGAAGAGTGCTAGCCCTACCTGAAGGGTGTTGGGATTATCTAATCATGGTGATTGAGGTAAACGGTAATGCTACCCTTTTGGACAGATGGGAAGAGAAGGACCGAAAGAGAGGCCAACTGATCAATACCACAATCTACCACCTCACTGACTCAAGCATTATAGTTAATACTATAAAACCACCCTTTGCCATTTCAGCTGACAACACGAATGAGTCTGCTGCAATATCATCGTCAATTTTAATTAATCTAAACATTTGTTGTGTGTTACATAGTGCAAGCCACACTGGGTCACATAACTCAATTTACATTGTGTTTAAATATTTCCAAAGGTTTATAACCACTGTAATAGAATGAATTCTAAAGTAAAAGCAGGAACCTGGAAAAACTGTACAATTTCGGTTCCCTTCTTTGGCAAGAGTCCATCACTGTTCAATTTTTAAAAGGACTTTCATCAGCTCGCACTCCCAGTAGACTCAGCCTATGACCCTTTCAGTGATGCATGAATGAATGTAGGAGGAGGAAAAAGGAAAGAGGGAGGGGTACTGTGGAATTCCCGGATCACACAAATGTTTGACTGAACCACATATCCTGACTCAAGAATGTACTTGTATTCTACCTCCATTTAAAGATTGACTATTGAAACACGACATATCATATACACTCATTAACTACAGAAACATGTGTAGTTATAATCAAGCTACTGCTGGGTTTGCATAGTTAAGATACAGTCTTCATTTGTCTCTTCAAATACATGACACAATGCATGTATTATTTGAATGATTAAAATGGCTGGATGAAGTCAAGCTTCAATTGAATTATCTGGAATTATCCAAAAACCAGGCTGGTGGGATTTTTCAGTGTGTTCTTGACATTTTAAATAGACAAAGTTATTGCTTTAGCCCGAAATCAAACTTCTGAAGTGCATATAAACTAACTTAATGTTAAACAAAACCAGGTCTGAATGAACCCTGTGTGGGATTCTTTTACACTAGCTAAATCTAAACCAGATGTGAAATGCACAATCTGAACTCTATCGAAATCCATTTTTCTCCTTCAACTAACGTTCTGCACCAGAACACCAAGACAGAGAAAAATGTAAGCAATAGAGACAATTACCTTAATGAATGGTGTCCTTTCTACATAATTACCTCTACTCTTCAGATGCCGTTTCCACAATCAGCTAGACTAAATTTAGTGATTTGGCCTCCACACATTTCTTTAGAATCTGCATTCTGATAAAAATGACTTCAGACCATTGTGTATAGAAGACTAGGAGTGAACCTTATACATTTGATTGATTTAATAATTTAAACATAACATTATAAATAAATAACTTTATATACGTGTACATAGGGCTGGGTGATTAATCAAAAAGTAATTTAAATCGTCATTCAAAACCTGTAATCGATCAAATTTTTGCAGGTCCATTATTTCGATTACTTTCTCTTTAAAAACACTACCGCTTGTGGAGTCACGTGACCCCGCTCCGCTCCGTTCCGTTACATTATTCCACCAACATGTCGAGCACGGAGAACTGAGACAACTGAGCAAAAAAAGCAGCTTGTACCAAAGAAAAACGCAGTCTCCGTCATTTGGACACATTTTGACTTCAGTAAGGATGACATCGAACACAATAACGTAACACCACCAATTTGTTTCAACACTTAAAACACAATCACGTTACTGAATATAAACAGTGCAAGGCTCAATAAATAAATGACTGACAAGCGCCCAGCAACAAGTGCCGCAAAGCAGATGTCGATAACACAAGCATTCACAAATGTCACACAGTATGAGAAGAGTTCAAGAAGATGGACTAAAAAATTATTTATTTTGTTTCCAAAAGTGCAAGTTAAATAAATGAATATTTCTACTTTATTTGAAAAAAAGTGCCTGTTCGTTTTAGGCAATGTGTGCTTTAAATTCAGTTGTTCAACATTGATGTTTAATAAATAATCATAGATAGTAGATAGCAGTACGTGTTTCCTTCAATTATTTTAAAATCAAGTAATGCATCCTTCATTCAATAATCTCTCACTTCTAATATGTGAGCATATTTACTGTACAAAACTTGTCAGCGAACTACGAGGGCAAAAAAAAAAAAAAATCAAATAATCGTTCAGAAATTGTAATTGACCTTTCGTAAAACCCCGCCCCAAAACGGCCATTGTCCAATCACACATCGTAACAACGGTTACCAAGTAAGCAAGGTCCATCAAGCTGCGGGCCTCTGGCAAGCAAAATGATGAAGCGATGTGCCTATGGCACATGTAGGTCCGACAGTAGGTACCCCAAAAGTTTGGCTGGGGGAGTTTTTTTCCCTTCCCAAAGCCAAAGAAAATATGAGCGATGTCAATGTGAACATCAAGTCTGTGGGCTGTATCAGTGAGAGAATGGCTTTAACATCAGCATTCTGAACTGCCATCTTATCAGGGCGCGATTCAGATGTCTCAGGCCGAGTAAAGGTCTCAGACCGCCATCTCGCTTGGGGACTAACAGTACTGGCTGCAAAAACCCTTGGAAAAAAGGTGCGATCTGCTCACGCTCCCATCTCCCGACGAGAACAACATTTATAGTTGGGATTGAGTTGTTTACTAAATTGTGCAGACACAATCCGCCTCCTTAGTGTGTGTTTCAAGTAAGGATTAGTGCACCTCATGTCTAGCTGCACGATTCTTAAAAGCGCTCTGAAAAAAGGCACGAGCGGACAGGCTGCTTCACAATCTAACCGGAAAGTTTAGCTAGCTGGGTAACCTAACGGTAACGCTCTTATGGAGGATGTGGACACTGACAAACGTGTAAAATATTATTTTTACAATACTAGGGTAACATCAGGGAACTTACCCGGCAGTGCAAGAGCACGACTGTTCCACAAGGCTGTCTTCATTGCACTTTAGGTAGAGGTCGTGGGGTTTCTCCGTTTTCCCCATTGACCGGTACGCTTTGGCCTCTACAGTCGTGGTGCTCCCATTACATAATATTTTGAGATTATGTATATAGCACTCCATTGCATATTGCAACCCCTTTTGCCTCGACCTGGAGGATATTAAGCGTATATTACTCCAAAAGGAGTCACTGATACCGACAGGTACACCTCTCCCCGCCATGTTTTCTACTATTGTCAATAGCTGTGGTTGACAGTTCGTCGTTGTCGGTAAGCTTGACGGGCTAGCAACAGTAACTAAGGGGGGCGTGGCTTTTGAGAAAGATCTATTGAATGTTCATTTAATCAAGATTTTGATTTTAGGCCAAATCGCCCAGCCCTATGTACACACAAACAGACAAACATACAGACATTTATAACTGTTTAAATATGCCTGTTAATGTGTCCCTTTAATAAGAGATCTATTAATTATTAGATCATTTCTCCCTATCCACATTTTATTTTTAAAAGGCACTCCTGGTCATTCACTGTTGTGAACCGCTGACAGCTGAATAAGTAATTACTGGACTATCAGCCTTGGCAAAACACTTCTGTTGTACAAGAGACAAATGAATAAATCTGAACGCACCCATTAGACTGCGCTGCTGTTCCATTGTACATAAGACAGTATAAATAGAGCAGGACCTTGGCTATTCTTAAATGCTACAGAGAATTAGATCAACACGGGACTGACAAGCATGATAATGTATTTGACATCTGTGTCCACTAAGTCCACAGTTTATGAGCTTGATCCAAAGAAAGGGGAAAATTGGGATGGCATTTTTTTTTTTGGTGCTACAGAAGCAGAGCAATTTATGGAAAAAAGGCTCCAACCACAACGGACAACTGAAAGCGTGTCCAAAATGAGGTTGAAACTGGATCTTCCTCCTCCCTGTGGAGAGACTTTTGCAAGTATTTCTTTGCCGAGCTTGACCTGATATGCCAGTCCAGATACAGGTAGGCGTTTCTGAGGACAATCGCCTCGATCCAGATGAAACAAAGGAAGCGAGGCGGCCTTTACTGGGCGAGTCGAAGGTTCTTCATATGATTTTCTTCTTCATATGATTAAGATGAGTCATTGTGACCATGATACCCCATTACTGTGAAGCAGAGGAGTGCTGGGGGCTTTCTGACTTCTAGAGTCAGGAAAATGGGCTAATCATTATGGATTCGATCTCTGTATGGGGGTGGGGACTTTTGACTGCTCCCATTGCACCTTGAACGGAGCACTTCACCCCTGTATACACCCTCCAGCTACCTCTGAGCTTTGCTTCTCGCCTCTACCTGTCTGTGCCAGATGTGCAGTAATACAACACCTAAACACTCGAGGTAATAGAAGCTATCAATATGAATCAATATAAAATCAGTGTTTAATCAAAGTGAATCTAAGTGTGAAGGATATTCATTGTTATTCCTTCTTTCATTGTCTAGTCACCTGTGCATAGTACAAATGTGATATGCACTATTGTAAACAAGCACAATCTGTTCCTCATAATGTACTCATAATCACTTTAGACATTAGGAAAGACATAGCCTGCGGTTAGAAGGATGACCAGAAGCCCCAGTGTCTCTCAGAGTAAAAGTATGTCTGACGTAGTGAAGGCATCACTATCATCTCGGCAGCATGTGGAGGCCCAGTGAAGCCTTATGCAGGGCAGACTGCTAATGCATTATCAAAAAACCCTAAATGCATCGCTGAGAGCCTCCTGTCAATGCCATCAGAAAGCCAGTCAGTCAAAAATGAAAGTTTTTTTGGAAAAGCGCTTCTGAAATCCCTGCTGAGACTATAGCCTAGAATTAGCTATGCATTTTTAGTTGGTTATGTGCATAGAGCCTTGTCTACTTATAACACTTGGAAAAGCTATTGAATATGTGTGCAAAACATTTCAAGCTAACAAAACAAGCAACTGGCTATTTAAAAACCAATTGAGCATTAGCGATTTGCAAATCAACTTGAGTCTGGAAATTGCCTGAATGACTACGCAAATAAGGAAGCCTTGTATAATTAGGGTGGTTTTGGTCTAACTCAGATTGGATGGGTTTCTTATGGGCATTTATATAAGAGTGCAAAACAAACTAAAGTGAAATACAATGCATTGGCCAAAGATACTCATCTATTAGTGCACTGCTATAGCAGTGATGCTTTGAAGTGCATTTTTTTACTGAGGGTTTATACCATCCATACACCAAACAGCTACAACACAGAATGTAAATTAAATGCATTGCATCTAAAATTATTAAAGCATTAATGTTAACTTAATACAATATCATTAAAAGTAAAATAAATAAGCTGAGTAAATGCAAATAACCCTCTGTCTGGGCCAAAAGGGGAGGAAAAAACTAAATACCCTGACCGCAACTCTCCAAGCAGGGCATTCCAGCAGTGAGTTGTGGTTTGTGAACACACACTCCAACAAACCACTTTTGCCTATTTCATGCCTTTAAAATGAATGAATAAAAGCCTGCAAGATCTGAGGTCTCATTCAAGAGTGATGTCAAGCCACAGAGGTAATGGTGAATGAGAGTTAAACTTCAAGAGACTCTAGACTGCAATGCAATATTCCTGAATGATTGATACAACCCTCAAGTCTGGGATTGATGCTCAATATAACCAAATAAAAAAGGATTTTTTTCATTTGTGGGGTCCTGTATTCTATGTTTGATTTGATATGGAGGGCAGAAGTTTAAGTTTCTTAACGGAAATGTCAAAAATATTCCAATGAATAATAACTACATGTGATGTCAACCTGCAAGTTAACAGGCAGAGGAAGTAAAATCCCCTCTGTGCTGCAATTTACCAGTCCTTTTTTTGCTGCAACATTTCTTTTCCAAAACATGGTATATCTCAAAAATGACATTTCTATGAGAAATGAGTGAAAAACAGCATTAAAGCTCACTTCTAGCACTTGAAATAAATCCACTGCTGCAGTTTTGGTCTAGAACAGCACTGGGTTTCATTAGTGCATGATGATGAGGGCTAGACAAAGGAAGTGAGCACTTAATTCCCGTGTGTGTGTGTGTGTGTGTGTTAAAGAGAGAGTGTGCAAAAGAAAGAGCTCAAACATCCTATTGGACAAGGTGAAATATTGGGACCTGAGTCAGCCTGTCATTTTAAGAGAAAAGAAAAAAGTGGTTGCCAAGGACAACAAGGGGGAGTGGAAAATGAAAACATGTCCCACTTTCCTTTCCCCATTCAATTTCTCTCTCCAGTGACAGCAGCCAGAGGTCAAGCCAGTGTGCTTGTGGAACTACAGGGACCTTCAAAAAATGCACACTGAAAAAAAATTATTCATATTTCTATAACCATGTGCATCAGCTAGCTACCATTTTTTTGGATTAATGTTGCAAAAAATAGAAAACCATTATAGCAATTATGTCAGCAAAGTCCAAAAGTATACGGCTGCACTCCTTACTGCAGAAATCTTCCTTGTTTCCCTGAAATACATAAGCCAAATGAGCTGAAACATCATTGTACTGAACATGAGGGCATGAGCAATGTTTCATAACATCATCATACTTTTGTTACAATACGATTACTATAAGATTATGAGTGCATAGTCAACAAAAGCTCTACTAAATCTTGATTTAAATCATACCTGGGGTGCCGTTAATCGATACAACTGGATTTGCAGTTCTTTGATACTTTTCAAGGTTATACAACTGGCAAGCTACTCATGTTACAATGTACACAAGTAGCACAAAGTCAGTCTGCAAAACCCAGGCACACTGCTACAGAGAGACAGGGAACTCATTCAGGACAGCCAAAGATTTCATAACCATTCTTGATGGACTGACTAGATACTGTCAGCTGTGAAGCAGTTATCCCACACAGGATTCAAGAATGAGCATGGCCTGATGCTATATGGAGTGTGAGAGAGTTTGGGGACAGTTGGCAGATCTGTCACTTGCCCTATCGGGTCAGTTGCTGCACTGTCACTGCATCTTGTATTCGTTGATTATGGACATGTGTTTTAATATCTTGCAAACTTAGACATTTCTCATAAGTTTGACAAGCTGCAAATTCTACTTTTTAATGTCACCAAGTTAAAATTAGCTATAGCTTGCCAACACTAAGGTTTGCAGGATTGAAATAGCAGTATAAAATGTCTCAGTGTCTATCTAAAATAAAACTAATTTAGAAGGACAATTTTCTTCTCAACACTGATAATAATAAAAAAGGTCTGCTGAAAATTCTGCTTTGTCATCAGTCATCACGGAATTAAATTACATTTTAGCATGTTTAAAAAAACAAGTTTTTATTTGACAAAAATGTCACAATTTTACAGTTTCTTTTGCATTTTCAGTCAAATAAATGCAGCCTCCCTTCACATACAGAGCCCAGAGTTTTGAACGGAAGTGAAATTAAAATGATATTTGTCTGGCTAACACACAGATGTGTCGCTAAAAATAAACTGTCATGTGGAGGAAATACTAGCACGGCAAGTAAAAAATAAAAGCAGAAAAGAAAAAATCTTTACTCACGCCCTGCCAATAATTTTTTTATCTAATGTTTTTTTATGCATTGTGCTTTTAGAAATTAAAAATACAGAAACGATAAAAGCAGTTCGCAAAAAAACAAAACAAATGCAAAAATAAACAAACACACCACATTTTAAGGGGTCCTTCATTCTCTATAGAAGCACAGGACCAAAACCACTAATGGAAAAATGATGTGTATTCTATAATTACACTAAATGCATTTCTACATTCGAGTCATACTGAAAGTTATGCGGAACAGATCTAAAAGTGAGTCATAATTCAGTAAGGTGCAAACTCAAACTGCAGAAAAGACTATCGAGTTAACTTTAAGAAATGGATCAGTGAGTAAAAGCTGGATGAACAGTTCGCAAATCTAGGCAATCGAGAGGCAAGATCACTGAATAACAACTTAAATTTGCAATCTCTTCCTCTCACGGCAGAATCATACAAAGCATGTCTTCTGTGACATTTTTTAGCCGCTGTCACTGATTTACATCAATAGCTATTCTATTCTAACAGGTTACAAACTCATTAAAGGTTTTGGAATGATATGAAAGTGAGTAAAAATGGCAGAACTTGCCTTTTCAGGTCAACTATCCCTTTAACACAGAACTGCAGCACCAATGCACATAAATCTGACTTAACTGTTGGCACAGGCACATATTGCAGCACAGTAGCGAAGGAAAGGATGGCCTACATCGCAGCAAGATGATAAAACAGGGGGAACCCCTACATATCAACCACAGTCACAACACGTCTATAACATACTGCAGGACCCAAACCGCACACTGCTCTCTTCACTCGATTGTTTCTTGATGAACAGCAATGGTGCTGATTGAGCTATATTAAGGACGACATTCTCTCAACAGAGCAGCGGCAGATAAAGCAGGACAAAATTGAATTGGTTTGGTTTCATTGAAACCTTTGTTTCTCATAGGTAGGCGCTATCAGTAAATCGCACCGTCTCTAGTCTTGCTTGGGGGACATCTGATAAGCAAGGCACTTGAAATCCCTGAATATTTCCTACAACACCCAATAATTCTCACTGCGACCATCTCCATTATCACAAAGAAAGCAATTTGGCTTGCAAAACAATTCTTCAATGGCACAGTCTCACAACACGTTTGACGGCTCCTGGGAACGTGGAGTCAAAAGGCTCTGTGTGGGAAACCAACAGATACTGTAGAGGTGAATGAACTCACAGGATGCGACTTGACGTAAACCAATTTGGTCACCAGTTAAAACTTTGCCTTTAATTAGACCCCGATGACTTCCAGAATTCCAAAGGAAATAAACAGTCAAGACAAAGACAGGGGAATACGTTCCTGTCCACTAATTTTCCTAAACAATACCCTGTCTAATTACAGAGGTCCAAAATAAGGCACAGTGCACAAGCACTTTTTTTAAAACACAAATAAAGGCAGGTCAGTGAGGGAGGACCTGTTAGATGAAGCACAATAGCTCTCTCGTGGGGACTATACTAGCTTTTTACAAGCACAAACATCTCTAACATGCCAAGTATGCTTTTGCAACTCATTAGTATCTATAATGTTATGCTGGCCATCTCGAAGAGTATCTCTTCAATCAAGTCACTCAGATATTTAAAACTGGTTGTAACATGCTGGTGGGTACTGACAGCTCCCAAAGAACATGCATGTTTATATCTAGGACGAATCTTCCTCTTTATTAAATGACGTGTCCAGGGCATTACATCTGTAATAACTACGCATACTCTGGCTTTATGTGCATTTAGCATTCAGGTGGCTCTTAACTGCTCCTTTGGGTGAAAAAGTTCCCAAAATGCGGCACATCTAGTTGTTTGTGCAATAAAGTAAAGAACTTACGGGATGTTAATGTTTCCTTTTGGTTTAGCATGCAAGCTAACCATAATAACTAAGCTTTGCTTACTAGTTCTACGTGGAAGAGTGAAATAGGTCACTATTTGAAGTTTACCAGGTTATAGTAACCAACATTACGGATGAATATTCAAAGGCTGTTGTGGTTTTAATACACAAGGCACAACTGTAAATGGAGCTAATTCAGCAGCTCGCCATGGCAGATTAGCAAGCAAAGCAAAAAAGGAGAAAAAATACCGTACCTGAGTCAAGTTTACTGCTCTTCTCTTCTCTTCTCGCTCATAAAAAGAGGCAAAATCCGAGCCAGCGGCGTCTGATATTTGCTTAGCCGAGCAAAATCTCTCGTACTTTTCTTTCGTGGAGTGTTATCGAGTAAAAAAAAGAGCCTCTGCGCGTCCCGGCTTCACACACACATAACGTTACTCACATACAAACACATATGTGAAGCGCTAGCAGGCTGCTAGTACTTTTACGTTATACCATCCGCCCTACATTAGTCGCTTTTAATGTGTCGTTCAACAACAAAACGGCTCAGATAGAGTCTGTGCTCTTCGCTTTCAGTTTGCCGTGAGCAAATATTACATGTACTGTTGTATCCTCCTCTTATTCAGTAAAACAATGAGGGGAGGGCTAAGCGTCGGGATTTTGTTAGCAATGTCGCTACGCCATCTATCTGCTCGAGCTCGGATGAGGCATAGAGCAAAAAGGTCCAATCGGTTTTCTGTGTCGGTTGGACCTATGTGCCAAATGTCACGAGGGGACGCGTTTATATTTATAAATTAATTAATTTGGCATACACACCAGTGATAACAGGAATTATAGTATATATATATTATATATTTTACTACAAATAAATTAATATACATTTAAACTACTTAAAATCTTATATGAATATAGATAAATGTATAATATTTGAAGAATGTAAGCAATTCATAATATAATATACTATGATATAATAAAGCCTAATGATATAATATAACAGTTTCTTTGTTTTGTTATTAGGCTTTTCCCATAGGAGGGCGACAACACCACATTATTGAACTTTTATCCACTAGGTGGCTTAAAATGGATGGCCTACAATTTCTCGTAAATCTTTATGACGTCATGCATAATCTATGCAAATCTGGATGAAGTTGATTCAAACGTTAATAATAATAGTAATAAAAAGAAAAATAATAAACTGACTTGTCAATGTCAATAACTTCACACACATTGCTCGCTATCGGCAAGAAAAACTGGTAAGGGTTTATGCGCACAAACTGCAGTATCTGGGTTTCTGGGGGGTTTTGTCCTACTTTCACATTTAGTGGCGTTTAAAAAAATATATCCTCAGGTAATATATCTTCTTCCCACCAAAGTTATCAAAATAGCACAATAATAGGACACACAAAAAAAAGTACTCACACCCAGTACATAACCAAACAATGAGTAGGGTGTATCCACTGTGGACACACTGTGGAAGTGTTGAATGGCAAGCGCTGTTCTGACATGAAAGACCGGCCTCTGTAATGTGATCACCAAACATGAATGAAGTGCAGTACGACAGGCCATGCAGACAGCTGACAGAACACACAGCCAGCTGCACCTCTTTCTGCACTTTTATCTCCCTTTAATCTGCTCCTCTAATCAGATCCCTTGCAATTTGTGCGTCTTTGTACTGGACACAGCCCTGAATGCACACTAAGCAGAGAGCCAGGTGTTTTTTTTTTTGGCTACCTGTGTTTCTGTGAACTCATGTGCCGTCAAACCGAATCTGCAGAGCAGGGTATAAATCAAACAAGACCTTAATCACAAAAGAAAATGCAGTTTCGATCTGTGGGATTATTGCATTATGAGCCAAAATGAGCTTTGCTTTTTCAACACCTGTAGATACTGTTAAAAACTTTATAGATTAGTGGTGCAACATGAGATGACGTAACTTTAAATCTAAATTACACCAAATGTAGGACAATATGATATTATTTTCTGTTGCTTCATTAATATCTTGTCAAAAGGGGTATTGAAGAAAAGTTGATAGACTGGGTGGGTGGCCAAATTGTCTAGGCCCCTCCCAAAAATGGGCTGGTTTTGAGAGATAAAGTCTATAATATGACAGGATACATCTATTTTCTCTTCAGCAGTCCTGAGGCAGGAAACCCAGAGGTTGCACCCAGTGAACATCCCCCCTTTCCTTCTCCCTTAGCCTCTCTCTCTCAGACACATCCAAACTTACTGGTGCTTACCCATACAGCTGGTGGGATGCTGACCTTTCTGAGGGGAGCTGTGCAGCCGGTGACTGTCAGCAGGGCAAGGGATATTGTCCAGAAACGCAACTCCAGCATCTACAGCAAACCACCCAAAAGCAAGATCGGACCTGGGGTGAGTGAAAAAATTACAAAATCCTAAAAGGTTGCAAAGATTCATGGGATCAGCCAACATTAGTTTAACTGCGTCAGTGGAGAAAATGGGATTGAGTTGGATGACTCCTTGTATGGAAGAACATTATCCTTGTGGTTAAACAAGAACAGAATAGCAATATCAAATCAAGCAAAAATCATATTGGTTTACATAGTGGTATAAATGTAGTAATATATATAAAAGTTCAAAGCTTTGAGGTTAGTATGATTTAAATTTTCTTGATTGAAATGTATTCTTTTATTTATCAAGGATGCATTAAATTGATCAAAACCAACAGTATAATGACATTAATAATTAAAAAAGATTTCTATTTAAATTAAATGCTGTTATTTTGAACTTTCTTTTAATGAAAAAAGAAAGTTTCTTTTTGTGGTTTCTGCATAAATATTAAGCAGCACAACCATTTTATACATTGAAAATGTTTCTTGAGCATATTATGATTTCTGAAGCATCATGTGACTTTAAATTTATATATATACACACACACATAAAGTTTATTCATTTATATATAGAATTAATTTGCAAAAACAGATAACTCATGTTTCATTATGTTGTCATGTTTTTATTGTTTTTCGTTAATTAGCTGGGGGAGTGGTTTAAGTTATTTAGTCAAAATAACCCAACTGCAGTTGAGATGCACAAGTGAAATATTTTAAAATGTTACTGTATTAAAGAAAATAGCAGTGCACATTTTCTAAAATCAGCTGTTAAATTTCACCTGTATTTCTGCAGCAAAGTCTCTTCATCATGTCTGTGTTTGCCGTTGCCCTCCTGGCTCCTGCCGGGTGGATTCTGCACCACATCCCAGAATATCGTCAGAGAGCCAAACCCCCACCATCTTAAAGAATGAACACCTTCATCATGGTCAACCTACTGGGTGTCTTGTACCACTGACAGACCTGGCTGCCTCTAAAGCATTATTTACCTCCAGTAAAAAAAAATTAAGACCTTTAAAACACATAAATAAGTAAAACAATTATCCAATAATACACTTGTCCAATTAGGAGGTAGAAATTGTCCCCATTTAAATCTAACAAGAACCGTAATTTCTTGGTGTTTAATGCCTTAGGACTGTGGCCCTTATTATATGCATCACTGTATGCTTTCTCCTGTAATAAAGTCTCTTTTTACACTTATCTTACTTTATCTGTTTTTGGTTGATAACTTTGTGTTTTCACTGTGCTAATTTTTCTGGCCTTGGGGACACTGCTTAGAAATATACATAAAAATGAGGTTTTGTGAGAAACATCACTTCAATAATGTCTCAGAGGTTGGATTAGAGACTACTCGATGAATACATGCAGCCAATTCATAAGTAAAGGTCATTAGAAGGCCAGTGGGCAAATTTTGCCATGACATCAGGGTTACGCTTTTTAGTATCCCTTGCAGTGATTGTTCTGCGGAGCACCGGGACTGGGATGGATCTCAGGGTGAGCACCCTCTGCTGGTGTTGCTAAATAACACCAGCAGCTAGCCTTAGTTTATCCAGGAGTCTCTCATCCAGGTATCGATTCAGCTCTGCTTAGCTTCAGGAGAGTTGCAAGGTGATAGCTGCCGGCTAAATGGCAAGCCACCACCCACACTGAGTAGCTCAAAAGGTCTGTATCCTTCAGGAAACACAGAACACTGATGTGCTTGATAATATCCAAAACACAAACATGATATGGTCAATGTTTGTCCAATCCTCTTTGGAGAAAAGGAAACCATATTATGTCATAGGCTGAGGTAATTGCAGCCAAAAATATTTCATGATGCTTTTTTTTGTTTTGTTTTTTTCCCCAACATTATGCTGAGCCATTTGAAGTGCCAGGAAAAGAGATTCAACTCCGCAGATTTAACAGCGGTTTACTAATACATTATTCAAATATAACTTTGTCTTTGTTAAAGGAATAGTTCACCCAAAAATTCTAACTCTGACATCACTTACTAACCCTCGAGTAGATCCAGATCTGAATTTCTTTGTTCTGTTGAACACAAAGGAAGACATTTTGAAGAAAGTTTGTAACTCTAGGCTGTTTAGGGTCACCCTTGACTTCCAAAGTTATATTTTTCTCCTACTACGGAAGTCAAGGGTGACCCAAAACAGCCTTTCATTTTTGGGTGAACTATTCCTTTTATAGCATTTAATGGACCTGAGCTGAGACGAACAGTTAATTAACTAACCAATTAACTGATTAAATTAAATTAACTGACCAATTAACAAAAATAATAATAAACAGATGTATTGATCTTTCGGGGGTTTGTTAATGCATTGCTCGTTCCTGCTAAGGGGAATATTAATCACCAGTTCATATTAGAAGAGCAAGAAACAAATTTTTTATCCGCAGCTAAAGGGATATAAATAAAATGCCCAAATAAAATATTTTCCTTGTTATTTCAAATGTGTTTCAGCATAGGAGCATATATGGGCTTGGAGATCTAGACATAAGACTCAATTAGTCTCTAAAATGAGTTGCTAGGGGAAGGAAGATTCGGATACATCCATTTTCCAAAGACTGCAGTGACCCTGGTCTCAAGCACTTTAGAATCCCCATTGTTTGTTTATTTTTCCAGAACAGCAGGAATGCTGAGACTCAGCCATATTGTGGTAACATGAATTTATTTCTGTTCTAACATTGTTTTAATAAGTTTCCTTAAATCTTCATAAAAGAAACAAGATGCACTCCTAGTCTGAAAAAGTGTATAACAGAATAACCTGAACATCTGGTCCATCTTGCTGTTATATTATCATTTTTCAACATCATTTTAAAATCATTACCCTGTTACATATAACTGAACATACTGTAAAACAAACTATACATAACTATAGTTATGCTTTTACATTTAATATCATAATGACAGCAGAAAGTTATTGTTACAATAGTATATATTTTCCTTGAATTTATCAAAGTTCTTATGCAGTAGAACTGTTTTACTGGTCAAGTTCAAACGAAATCAAATGCTAGAATTAAAATAGTACTCACATATGTCCATAGCACTGTCTGATTCTACTGAGTCGGTTCCTTTCCTCCATGAGCGTTCAGCTCTGGAAAGTCTAATTCATTCAAGTGAATCATTTCCTAATAACAGGTCCTCTCTTCCACATGTAGCAATAGAAACTCTAATTTGTTCCAGTGAATCGGTTCGCCCCAAATTTGGCCAGTTCATTCACATTGCTGAATAAATGATTCATTTAAATGAATGGATTGACAAAATGATTCACCAATTCGAGTCCCAGATTTTTTTGTTGTGGTATAAGCATGCTCAAGTTTGATACCGTAAATGAGCAAAACTATACTTCTGATTAACGTACAGACCTAAATTTGATAATTTTATTGTTTAGTGGTATGAAAATATTACCCTTTTAATTTGATGTGCGTTTTGTTAGTATCTTACTTCTTGTCAAAGCAGCAGCTTGACTGTAGTTTAACTACTTCAATTGTGATTAGCTAGTAGCCTTCTGCATGAATTTTAGTAATTCCCATGGGTCAAATTTAAGTGCGTCACTCCCAGTGTCTTCAGACCTTTTTTAATAATCCAGTATAACGAAACTCAAAACGACCCACAGTAAAATGGAACAAGCAGACCCCCCAAGAACTGTGTGACCTGCAGCTAATTGTTCCAGAGAAACAAAATGGTTATTTTGTTAGGCTCTGTTGATTATGGAAAGTCAAGCAGAGTTTTATTATCATTATTGAAAGCAGATTATCCATTGTTAACCCATTGTTTCCTGTTTACATTAATATAGTGTAAAAATATTTCACAATGTGACAAGTAATGCTATATATACATATATATATATATATATATATATAGTTAACTTTAACAGTATTTAATCATGTGCACCTGATCTGTATACTGAAAATAAAACAGATTTATGCTCCTTCCTTTTCTGGCATGCTGCAGCTGATCTCTCAAAGATTAACATGTAAATAGCTGCAATACTGTCTCTAGAGCAAACATTGTTTCCTGATATTCCCATAACTCGGGACAGAATGTTCTTTCCCTCCTGTTCACAGCTACTGTAAATAAGACTGTGCTGGTGTCTTCTCTGCTTCTTTTTAATAAAGAAGAAATATGAGTGAAAGATCTGGACTTATTTGATATCTGTGCATTCATGTATTACACTGCATGAAATGAGTTCTCAAGCATGTAAATGAACAGTGATTAGGTTTAATGTTACCACAGAGCAGTGCCTTAAGGCGAAGATGAGTAAGATAGAAGATACGTGACCACAGTTGTGTGTTTGTGTGTGTGCGTGCAGTATATGTGCATGATAAATAAGTGAGCTCTGGGTGAATTGGTCTCTGGGGGTGTGTGTATGTTTGTATCTGTTTGCTGTGAGGATGTACACACAGCTAAGGTGTCTTAAGGCTCACCCTTTCCCACACTGTGGGAAATGTAAATTTATTTGATTCTTTTTTTTTTGTTTGTTTATGCCTTGGCGAGACCCTTTTCACCCTGTTTTTGTATATATAATGCACTTATCAGTGAAAACGACAATGTTGTAAAATGATTCGAAATTACATAAACACCTAACAAGTTGACGCAGTATTTATGAGAAGAAAAAGAAGCGAATTGTTTAATCATTTTGGCAGTGTTCCCTCAAAAACTGGGTTGCATAATTTCAGACCAATGACGTATATGATCAATCAGTTCTAAAAAGAACTACAAAACCTATGCTAATTTAGAAATACGAGGTTCATGAAAAGATTGTATTCAATTTTTGGTTATAATATACTATAATGAGAATACCAGAATCATAAACAATCTTTTGTAAGCTGGTTATTTTGAACGGGAACACCTCAAGTGTAACAAGGTGGGAAAAATCCCAAAGAAGAAAAAAAAATATTAGAACTTATAACCTGTATATCTGTATACCTTAAAACTTATATTTCTTATTGTCTTATAACCTGTGAGAGCAAGGTCAGCATGTTTTAGTCCAATGTTATAACATAACAGGAAGAAGATAATCTCTCCTGGGTCAGGATGACTGGATCACAACATGAAGGTTAAGTATACTGAAAACTCCAGCACACAGAAGCCAATTATATTAAGTGCACTGATTTAGTGCTCTCTTGTGGTGTAACACTGCTAGTGAATAAAACTACAGTACACACACAAATTTTTTAAAGTAAGATTTTATAGTAAATCTACAGCTACTTTTTTAATAGTGAATAATACTCAAATAAAATAAGAAATGTTAATATAAACATTAATATATATAGATTGATGTTTCTATATTTTAAGAAACAAGAATTGGCTGATTTTATAAGAATCTTTTAAGATGACAGCAAATAAATTAGTGAATAAATAAATACAAACATTTAAAACTGGTCTTTTTCCTTGTACTAACTTAATTCTCACTAAGGCTAAAACTAGGAGCTAGAATGTGACAAAAAAAAACTTTCTAAAAAATGCACCT
>JAUMHI010000023.1:1513255-1574463 GCA_032359435.1 Enteromius unitaeniatus
TTATTATTATTATTATTTACATGTATTGAAAGGCAGCAAATTTTTTAAACACTGTGTCCAGTAACAGCAGTAAAAAAACAACAAAAAAAACCATCAAGAAACATTCATACTGCACACACAGCAAGACAAGCATAGCCCTAAATGAACCAGTCTGCATTTAGGGGCTTCCCCAAACACTATCACGTCTGAGTGGCAGACTATTAATAGCACAGAGGGCACAGACTAAATAGGACGTAACCCTGTACAACTCAGAAAACTGCGCCATCAGACCGTAGTCTGAGTGCCCCGTCTTAATACAGCCCCTCTAAATTTAGCCAGATGAATAATGCATCAAACCGTTTTTACTGTCGGCCTCTACTTTCAAAATAAAACCTAAAAATAGTCATCTAAAAGTTTTGTAAATATAGACACAAATCTAAGATGTGACCAGTACGAAAATAAGCGAAGCCAAGTTTTTTTTTTACCCACTCTCTTCCTTTTGTGTTATTCTCATCTTGTCTTCTTCTGTGCATTACATACTTTCTTATAATTCAGTGTCAGCATGAAGATTTAGAAGGAGAGAAAAAAAAATCATTGCTGAAACTACATTGCAATTATCACAGTTTCACAAGAGAGATAACTGCTATTATCAACATTGAACACAGTGCTTGGTTTGCTAAAGGCTGTACGTAGCTTTGTGATATGAAAAAGCTGACAAATCAAACCTATTCAAAGAGGCTCCGAAAATTACAGAGTCATCTGTTCTTCATGTTGGAAATGTTCATCAGTCCCGGTGGTCAACAGAAATTAGCATAAAGACAGCAAAAGGTGCAAAGTATGATATTTTAAGGGTGCACAGATCCTCTTCAGCATTTGAGAGATGACTTGGTGTTTCAATGCCCCCAGCAGATGGAGCCTTTGTGTAAAAGACAGCAGTGCCATTTCTCTAACTTGTTCAAGGCTTAACCACAATGCCACTGCAGAATGGTGTGTTATTTTTGCATGAACAGCTTTTGTTCGGCAATTACTTTCTGCTTAATGAGAACATCTGTTAAAGAGCAACTAATTTGCCAGAGCTGCATTTATGCGTTTACCCTGTGAATAGCAGAAAGAAAACTATTGTCCTAAGAATGTACTCAGAAGAAAACGCTTAGATTGTGATTCTTAACAAAGAAAAAGCGAATGGCAACGTTTAATATTCACAGATATGTGAAACTACATTTGTATAACTGCTGAATGCACCAAAGGTTAATATTGAGTCATTTAGACACAATATTATAATGTATTTTTGCTACACAAATGAAAGCAAAGTCCAAAAACAAAGTTAACAAAAAGACCAACATCATACACTCTCAGAAATAAAGGTACAAAAGCTCTTCCTGGGGCGGTACCTTTTCAAAAGGTACACTTTTCTACCTATTAAGTTCAAATATGTATACTAAGTACTAATATGCACCTTTAAAGTACCCTTTAGGTACAAACATGTACCTTTTAAAAAGGTACAGCTCCAGTGACCAATAGTGACAGCTTGTGTACCTTTATTTCTGAGAGTGTAGCTGTGAAATAGTGGTGTTTCATCCCTGAATGAATCCATTTTTGAAAGAATCAATGAATTATTCAATGACTCACTTGAATTATTTTTGTAAAGAATCAGTTGAGGGAATAATTCAAGGACTCCCTCACAATGAGTCTCCTTTATAAATGAACCAGTTCACTATTTCAGTGGCCATTTAAATTAAAATGTTTGGAAAGACATTTTCAACACAACAAACTCTACAACACAATGATGCTGTGTTAATTTTGTTTTGCTGCGACTTGTTTACATTGAATAAGAACCATATGAATCAGTGAATGAATGATTGATCAACATTCACTTGACTGTAACAATGCAACCCACATAAATAGCAATTAAAAATGCCCACTATTAATGTCTTGAATGTGCAAACACAAATAAACAGACTGGTACAAACAGTAAAAATCCCAGTGCTGTTAGATTGGTATATTCAGCACTCATGGAACGCCACTTAACTAATGAGATTCGAAGACTGGAAGTAACAGTTGTGTAATGCTGTGTTGCTGATGGGCATACGTTCAAAAAGCATTCACATCATGTGTGCAATCACGTTTGCTACATTACATTTCAAGGCTGAGTTCAGTCAATGGCCCTGCCTGACTGGGGTGCCATAGACTGAATCAAAATGACAAACGAGGAATGAAAACTCAGCTTAATTAGATCAAAGACAGCTGGGGATTTATGCATTCGCAATTTTTACTGTTTGGAAATGTCAGATTTCTGCATGCATAAGTAACTATGAAAAGGCTGAATAGGTGAAAGTCGGGTTATGGCTGCATTGTTGAATTAGAAGAAAGCCTGACAGAATCCACTTATCATGTTGAAAACAGAATATCATCTGATACTTCAGTCGTATACTTATCTCAGTTGTAGCTTTTGGTTGTTAAACCGTAGACATTCCATAGGTGAATATTTGACTGTTTTGTCCATTTCAAGACATTTGAACCCCCCATATATATATTTAAATTATATTATTTCAACCTCATTTATGTGCAGCATCTGCTGGTGACTGCACTTGAGATGATCAGTGATTTAATGAGATGACTTGCGGTGATTGAGAACAGAAAAAAAGCATGACTAGGACAAAGTGCCCTTCATGTTAGAAGAGAAACTGCCTCATACCATTTGGATTTGGGACTGATTCAGTTAGACTGGATGCAATCTATGGTCAGATTACACATTACTGGAATATTCAATTAGCCTGTCAGCGTTCATGTGTGGTTTACCAACATGTTTGCTTTATTGTAAAATCAATTAGCTGCGTAATCAAACTATTTTCGAAGGATTCAAGGCTTAGCTGCGTCTCATTAACTCCAGCTCTGATTTGAAACATCTAGTGTTGTGCATTAATTTGTATCTGAGTGCCAGATTTAGTGCAGAGACATTAAGCCTCACTGTCCAAGATTTAACGTGTCCATGCTGTTCAAACATCTTATTTAATTGATTTTCTTTCACAAAGGATTTATTTTAAATACAGCTAACAAAACACATGCTTATGGAGAGCATGTTCTTTTGTCTAGTGTCTAGATGTCATTTTGTAGGAGCGCAATGTGTACAATAGATGGCTGACAGAAGATTTAACCTTACACCATAGAATCAAAGCTAATAACAAGTATGTAAACCTCTGAGCTGGCAAGCACCGTTCTAGACCACCATCTGATGGATGCATAAGCATCTGCCAGACATCAGCACTGCTCTGGGTCATTGACTCTGAGTCATTGTTGATGTGTAGAACATTTGTTATTTTAGTGTTTTTAGGACAACGGCTGTAGAATAAGGTCATAAGGCATTAATATGTGATGATTAGCATTAATAAAAGGCTACTGTTTTAGTAACATGCATGCTAATAAGCAACTAATAGGCGTAACCATGAAAGTAAAATGCTCCCAAATATATTTATAATGTTAGAAAAAGATTTGTATTTAAAATTAATGCTGTTCTTTTGAAACTCCTAATCATTTAATAATCTTGGAATAAATGACCACGGTTTCCCAAACATATTTCACAACAAATCAGTATGTGACACTAAAGATTTGAATAATGGCAGTTTACAGGAAATAAGAAAATATTGTAAATATTTCCCTCAAAAAAAATCTAATAAATGCAGCCAGTGCTAACATAAGAGATGTCTTTCAAAAACATTACTGTAAAACCGCATATTTGGAAAGATGCAGTGGACAGAAGTTAACATTGAAAATGGTGAACCCCCTCTGGGGGACACTGCATGATTCATGCCCCGTTATCCACAACCAACTGTGCCGCTGTGATGAGGTAAATCAGTCACATAATTTATCCTGCCAGATGCACCTGGCAGCAGAAACCCACTCACTGTCCGCTGTTCGCACCACACTCACGACTTCTCTCTGTCCTCCCCAGGCTTTCCAGTTCTCAGAAACCATTATAGTCTAACTCTCGGAAAAAGGTGTTTTGCTGACATTTAAAATCATTTCTCTCATCTAGTAAAAAGATAATTAATACTAACTCATAACTGTGCAGTGAAAGCAAGTCTTAGACCGAATGATGCAAGGCTAGAACATAGTTGCATTTGTTAATCGTAAGACGTGAAAATGGCTGGGAAAAAAACTCACGGCTTCTTTGATCATGCTAAAGGCCTATTCACATTAAAGATGTTAACTGATAAGTGTAACTATAAAGTTTTAAAGGGATAGTTCGCAAATAAAATGAAAAATCTGTTTTATTTTACTCACCCACAAGTTATTTCAAACATGTATGAATGTATTTCTCCTGTTTAGCACAAAAGTAGATTTTGAGGAATGTTGGTAAGCAAACAGTTGACGGTAGCCATTGACTTCCATAGTAACTATGATCTACTTTTTACAAACACAGTCACTTTTATTGTTTCATTATCACTGATCCCTCACATTTAATGTTGCTATATGATCAAAGCTGGTCACAATCCATGATCCACTTGAGATGCTGCTCATCAGATCCTTATACTGTAATCTTATGCTGGTAATATAAACCCTGCCAGTCACAAGGGAAATAATAAAAGCTTTAAAAATAGAACGGCTGATCTGTAATACACATTCTTAACTGTCAAATAATTTATGGCTCATTCTATAAATAACCATACACAACACAATATTAATAATATACTGCAATCTGTCACCATATAATTACACTTATGTTGTTCCAAATCTGTATCTTTGTTATGTTGAAGATATTTTTTTTTTTTATTCAGTTATTTAGTGGTTATTTCAGTTATTTCAGTGGTTAATTAATTAGAATCAATGGTTGGACAACATTGGACCCCACTGACTTTCATGTAGAAACAAACATGTTTCAAAATATCTCCTTTTGTGTTCCATAGAAGAAGAAAAAGCATCTAGGATGAAAACTTTCTAGTGTTTAGGGTGGTAACCAATATTGTGAAATGAGAAGATCATTTAAGAACTTCATCTGAATCATTAAAACTTGCTGGAATTTCATTTGAAACAATTCTATGCCATGATCACTCCAGTCTAAACAATAACGTCTGACAGACAAAAGGTGAAACGAGGTACTATTGGCTTTCGAAGTTCAATCATTCAAACTGAAATAGAAGCTCAGTTACAAAGATGGGCCCTCAGTCCCACAGCTGTGGATCTATGTCTATTACCATCACATTCATTTTGCTCTCTTTCATCATGCAGGCCAAGCTGGAGCCTGGGCGTTAATAATGGCTGGGCTAACAATGCAACCATCGTTTCAAAGGCCCTTACCTGTAGATAATAAATGAAAGAAGTCATTAATCCATTCAAAGCAACACAAGGACACAGACTGATATCTCAAGCCCCTAATTGATGTATCAAAAACATACTGCATGACAACACTAATACAAAAGATTGCACCACGTTGTTCATGTTAATTTTTTCTATTGATGTTGGCTGGCTACTTTTCAGGAAAATAAACTTCTCTTCTCTGCAGACTTGCGATACCATACACAGCATATCCATCTCTGGAAGGTCTTTGGACTAAAGCCCCGTTTGATCTTTTGCCATGGTCTGACATTTGATACTGTGACATTTCTCAAAGAAAAAATAGATTTGACCAAGGCTATTGTCACACTTGAGTCCTCTTTAAAAGAACCAAACTGCGACCGCTTTAAAGGGATAATTCACTCAAAAATGAAAGTTCTGTCATGATTTACATACCCTCATGTCACTTATACCTTCTCTTATGAAAGACAAAAGAATTGGTAACACTTTTTAAACTTTTTTTAACTATAACTTTTACCCCAGCAAACTCCTAATTACTGTTTAGTAAGCTATTGTTAAGTGTAGGTAATTGGTATGATTAGGGATCTATAGAATATTTTATTTTTAACAATTGCTAGAAAACTAGTTTTTTTTTCTCTCAATCAAACTGCAGCTGGGCTATTTTAAGGTTACAAAAAACCCAAGTTAATCTTGGTTAAAACCTAGGTTACAAAAAAACCCAGTCAACTAAAAAACACGATTCTTGAAAACAAATAAATGTTTATTTATCTGTTTTTGCAAATAAACTTTTTATATGCTTTATAAGCACTAAATAGTCACTATGCAGAATTGTTCAAATGATTATGTTCATTTTGGACATCGTTATCTTTATTTGCACGGATACAAGATGCTTTTCAAAACATCTTCAAGAAGGTTTTACAGGTTTGAAATGACAGGAGGTTGAGCAAATGATGACAGAGTTTTTATTTTTGGGTGAAGTATCTCTTTATATAAACATCACGTTATTTTGGGAGAGCCATATTTAAATAAAGCAAAAAGAAACATAAAGAAATGAAAATGTGTGTGTGTGTGTGTCTGTTACAGTGAGTTATTTTTGCACATTCTGGCATATCAGCTAATTGTATTTTAATAACAACTCACCTCCCTCACTCCCCTATAATCTTTCCATTTGTTCTCTGGACTGACCTGTGCTGTTGAGCCAGGCAGTGATGATACATCAGAATGGCAAGGACAAAGGTCAGGTCAGCAATTCCTCACACCAGACTCCATCATCCCTGCTACTCCAAATTATAAACAAGACAAAAACAACATCCCCAGATCATGTTTATGTTTTATTCAATTTTCAACAATTCATTTGACACATGTTTGATTAGAATAAAGCCAATCATTTCTAAATAAATGGTTTACACAATATGCTTTACTGTCACTTTCGAATAAATGAATGCTTCCTTGTTGAATAAAATGATTATCTAGCCATCTTTCAGACAACCAAAAATGTCATAGTGTAATGTTCCTGGACAAAATGAACTAATATGCCAATACAAACTATGCTAAATCTTTTACAGCTGTGTAATTAGATTTATTTGCGTCACCTAGTTTTAAGTTGACAACCAGTCAATATGAACCAACATGAACCATGTTTTCTGACACAATAAATTTCATGATATTATACTACGTTGTACCAGACATAGTAAAAATCCTATAGAACAATTACACCACTATATAAAAATCAAGGTATGACTTAAGATTAAGTGTTAATGGTCCAGTCGAGCATTTCATTACTGTGTAAAAGTAATGACTCAGTAATTTGCATGTCAGTTCAACTCAGAACGCCTACAGTTTATTTGTGTGCTTGTGCTGCCGTAAGATAATTGACGGGAATCTACTGTGTTATAGCAATTACAAGACCAGGACTTTACTATGTTTGGAAGATCCTTAAACTCTGTCGCCGGATATGGCGCAAAGATCAACGGAGGTAAATGCAAAGATGTATATGATGCAGTCCCTCTTAATGATAATGCTAATGCTAAAAGCTTCTGCAGATCACTTGTGTCCTGTTATCTGTAAAGTGCCATTAGCTATCTTTCGCAGTGGAGAGTGAAGCATCCTTCAGCAATGGCACTTAAAGCAGTTCTCAGCTTAGATTTAAAAGTTACCTTGACAGTCAGAAGAGAGATGAACCGGCTCATGAAAAAAGATAAAAGACCATTAATCACAGAGCAAGTATTCGGTGGCTGTAAGCCTAATGCAAATATAGGCTACCCTTCTTTCATAAGCTCATCCACAAAGGACAAAAAGTATTCCATATGACAAAAAGCCCCATAAAACAATATTGACACTGCATATGCTGCTAGCAACGATTTAAATAATAAATAAAAATTGTGATTATAAATTGCTATATATGTATAAATTATAAAAGCAGTAATATTTTGTTATATCATATTTATAGTTTATTAGAATTAAAAAAAAAAGGATCAGGTGGTACAGCTGTCCATTTGAAATGCATAAATAAAAAAAATAATTCTGGCAAAGGTACATGTTGCACAGGAAAGCAAACAATTGTTATCTATTATATCACAGCACAGACTTTTCTGTAGACATGCTCTGTAGTGATTTACTTTAGGGACTGCATGAGCTTGCAGAGGCTTTTGGCAGCGCTACGCCTATCCTGTCAGAAAGTGCAATGTGCTCCCTGGGAGCTGAGGGATACCTTGCTGGATTTGCTTCTCTGCTGCTGGCCACTCAGGCTCTTCCACTCAGATCGATTTACTGTTGAAGCACAGGCCTTAAATCACAGCGCCATGGCTGTGCTGACTCCACTTCACTTCACTCCTTGACCTGGGGCGGAAAAAACTCAGCAAGAAACGAACGGCTGTCACAACATCATCTATCACCAACACTCCCTCCATCTCAGGACACAGTCTACCCATGCACCCCCACCCCCCAGCCCCCCCAGAACTGGTGCAAGGTTGGGCACTGTGCTTCAGCTGCATTATATCCAAGTGCTCTCCACAGGCTTCGATAGAGCATTACATCATGGAGAGGCCATGCAAGCACAAAGCAATGTTTTGCAACTTGTTATTAGAGCTGACATGGAGTAATGCAGTGGTGTGGAAGTCTTATCTGAAAGACAAGAGTAAGAGGTAGGCTGTTATTGTTTGATTCATCTAAAGGCCACAATCTTTTACACGCAGGTTATTTATCCATATGCATGGATTGTACATCAAACTTTAATCCAAGTCATATAATTTGGACTTGTAGATCAAGTTTTGTTTGTGAAGTAGTAAGAAAACACCTCAGTGTTCCTAAAGCCTGGCATTGAAAATAACAATGTAGAACGCATACAAATAAATTTAAGTTTTACAGAATAATAATATAAGCCAGAACATTATGCATTACATTCTTAACATTACCACAAGGGGGTATACAGGGAATTAGCATAATGTAATTATTTACAATCACTTTTGTTTTCAGGTCAAGATGGAGCAACAGTTAGAAGAAAATTATCCATCATCTTTAGATGATAAGTTCATTTTTTTAGCAACTTGCCTGAATAACGACATATTTAGTATAATATATAATTATATTATAGAATATAAGATGTAAAAGATGTTGTCGACTTCACTTAAAATGAAAGAAGACTTGATTTTAGTAATTCATGCTAAGCCAACGACTAAATTATAACATGCTGACTTTTCGTAGGTTTCTGATTGTTAAAATCTTGTATAATGAAAAAACAACTTCATGTGGTTTATCATCTATAATGTTCTCAAGCACACTTTTGAATTGCTTAATTTTTCATAGTATTTCTGCATGAGTGACCAATTCTATTTAGAAATTAAGATAATTGCATATGTACTTATGAACGACTGTAGCTTTGCAAGATGGTCCTCATTTTAATTACTTTTCAGAAGACGGATGGAACCACATTATTTCTTAGCAATAAATTTAAAAATTTTGTCACAAGGATTTAACAATTATCCCTTTCATTGTCAAAGTCAATTTTGGTTTTCTAGATCTTTGAACAAATATGATTGGATTATTCACTGAGTGGCAAGCAAAATCTAGCTGTAATAAAAGTTGTTCACAAATATGTGTCAAAATAGAGATTTAAAATAAGAAGGCAATGGCCTGTGAGTGACCAAAAGAAAACTACTTTGGTATTTCTACATTGGCATCAATAAAATATGAATATAAGGGATTAAAATACTCTCTTGTGTTGCCTTTTGTCTTCGTGCTGTGAAGTGCTCAAAAAAGGCTAACGACTGAGTGGTTAAAGAGGAACATTTTAGATTGTGTAATGCTAACATCTAGTTTGAGTACACCTATAAAATTTCCAAAGTATTAAATGCCTGAGGTTTTTTTTTAATCTCTTTTATAGCAAGAGCACTGACATTCTGTCTACTGAGAGCATTCAGGTGGTCTGCAAAACTACTTTATTGCCATAAAGCCGGCGCCAACTCGAGACAGAACTATAGGGTTGTTAAGGTGCAAAGTTTTCTCAATCCTTATTGAATCTGCCAAAGAGAATACCTACTGCAGCCAGTTTGATTCACAATTCAATTCCATCTTCAGCATAAAAAAAGCCCAGAATAGACTAGGGGTTTCTTCAGGTGAGGAAGAATAAATAAAGAATTCAAGTCTGGGAGATAAGAAACACAAATCGAAAAGACGGAGAGGAAGGAAAAGAAGCAGCGTGAGCTCATCTTGATTGAACAGGGGCCTAATGGCCTAGACTCAATTGGATGAACAATCGGACAGATCTACCTTAATGTACACAGAGCCATCAATCTCTTTTTTAACTAGATTACAGCACCCTTTAGGGTTGGTCAGCAGGCAGGGGAGAGGACTGCTGCAAACCAAGCAGGACTTCCTGGCATCAAGCTCTAGGATCAGCTATTGTCTGAATACAGCCCTCCCTGTTCGGCGACCCCTCTTCCTATTTCTAATCTACTCTGCAGTATGCCATGTCTCAGCTAATGAAATGGCATTAACTTGGACTAGAGCCTATCACTAAAACCAAGCACTCACATTGATTCCATATTGACTAAATTTGTCCAGCACTCAGGGGAGCGCACGTATGGTGCCTGCACTTCTAATAGCTTTGCACTGGTTTTCGGATCTTTTATGAAAAGTAAACCCAGGGAGGTGGGTTTTAATATGAAGTATTATTGATGAAATATTTTTAATGTATGTGATTATTTTCAGATTGTTAGATGAAGGTGTCTTTAAACTGCACTAAATAATAGTGGTGTTTACCAAGGGAATAAATCGAAATATCTGCCTGTTCATATTTAAGAGCCAATGAATGATCGCTGTAATTAAACAGAAGCAACACATTGGAGACATGGTGTCTGAGGTGCTGGCAGACTCTGACTCAGTCCATAAAACAAGACCTATAAATTAAGATTCAATTTATTCTGGGTGGAATTTATTGCTTTGGTGATTTAGTGGAGCAACCTCATTTAGGATGATCACATCAGAGGGCTTCTCGGTCTAATTAAATCTGAAGAAGGAGGGGGTATTAGTGCAAAAGTGTAAGCTGTCACCACGCACTGCAGTTTGGTAGAGGAAGAGGTGGGAGAAGGAATTAAACTTAAATCATATTTCAGATTACAAAAAAGATCTCGCTGATAACATGTCTATTTATAACCAACATTCGTCATGCCTTACTGTTTCTATTTAAATCCTTAATAGGTATATGGATCTTAAGCAGGGTTGATGCCATATTTAATTTTTTATGAATTAAAAAGCCTACAAATGATAGACACATTGTCTGTTCAATACTGTCCTATATAAAATACTTTACTTTATTGTCTATGTACAACACTGTCCATAAACATACATATATAGTATAATGTAATAATAACAAAATATATATAATAACATTGTTTATGCATATATATATAGATGATTGGCATCACAAAACGAGCAAAAGTGTTTGAGTAGTATGTTGTATTGCCTCCATGATCTAAAGTTCCAAACACAAAAACTTCTGAATATCTGAATATGTATATCATAAGCATACATCTTTAATAGTAGTTTTAGCACCAATGCATTATGTTTTGTAATGCAGTAAATGTTCCCCAGTTTTGTTCTATCAACCAACAAGCAGCATTTATCCTAACTGAACTAGAGTGATTGGCACCTGCACTTCCTGCTTGAGATTTTACTGCACTTTGCTCTAGTACTTCAGCACTTTTACTGCCAGTTACAATTGCTTTATTTTGGCATTCCGTGTCCTATTTCAGAATTAGACTAACAACGCATTTGGATCATTTACTGAAGTCTCTTAATTAAAAAATATTTTCCTGCTGTTAATCAAATCCCATGTGGATGGTAGTACATCCACAGAAAACGTCCTTTAATTTACCACGCAAGCTAAAATTAAAATTCTGCCACCTAAACAAAAGCTGTGGATGGCAAACTGCCCCCCTCCCCCTCGGCTTTCTCCCTCACTGCCTCATGTGCTCCGTGTCTGTCTACTCTGCAGAGTACATCCAACTCGCCCCGAATGCATGCTCACTGTCTGACGCTGTGACCCAACCAAACGTAACCCTAAGGGTCCTCTTAAAATACATCGCTTTATCTCCATCCGGAAGCGATATAAAACGTCTGACTGCGTCGCTAATGTAAATGGCATTAATAATAGCGCGTTATCTTTGTGCGCTTCTCTCACTGGACGCTTTCACGTCAGGTGGTGTTGTACCAGTAATGAAGAGGTGAATCCCCAGTCTCCAGTTTTGGGACCTACTTGAGCACCGGCGTTCGAGCGATTAACCGAGTCAGCGTGGGTTCTCCGTGGCGTTTTGAGTGCCAGTAACTAAACTGACACCTTCTTTATCATGCATATCAAGAAATGAATCCTGATTCAGCGCTCGGCTCACACAGAATCGCACGCGGAGAGAACTTTGCTTTGGAACTCTTGCGCGGTGGATACGGCGCTCGGAGGATCAACAACTTTCCCCAGAAAAGCAGCGCTAGCGTCCTTCCTATGTCGCTTCAAAGCCTTCCATGTCACCAATTAATGTTGCTTTAATTGGACGAGAATGTTTCAGAGACCGTGTCTGCTCAAACTCGGGGAAAACATCGTTGGTAAGCCTTGAGAAGCGGATAATAAATGACTTTAATGCGCCTCAGACTCGCGTCCTCGCCAGGTGGACTGTAAAGAGACAGAAGAGGAATGTTTATCCGAAATTTATTGCCGCTCAGTTTGCCGTTTTTGTTAAGTCACTGTTTTCTCTCACTGTTATTTCAGGTAAGTTGGACTGAGCAGTTCTGTCGGTGTATAATAAATCGTTGTCAGGTTCAATAACAGCGTCGCAGATGCGCACGTGCGATTCTCTGCTGCGCTGAAATAGATGAATGCATCTATTTTTTTTTTTGACATCTACTCATGTATTTGTATACCTTTACCCCATCACATACATTTTGACCTTACAATACACATCTAGTATTACTGCAATAGTAGTATTAACTAGCACTGCATTTTATTTAAAGAGCATCCCCTCCTTTTGGTTTCAGCACCAGCTAAAGTCATAGATACTGAACAGTATTCTGGAGACCTGGCTTTTGGTCCTTTACTACTGCCCCGTGGCAACAGCGCTCACAAGACTAGGAGAAGTGTTTCCTGGATGGCCTATTAGGGGGTGGCAGTGTCAGGGTTCACCCCTCGTTACTCCCACTCTTCTGGGGGTCCGAGGCTCTGCGGTGTGGGTGGGTGCTCTCTTTGAGAGACCTCAGCCTCCACACACCCTTCAGTCTCCACTTTAGTGGGAGGGAGCTCCCATTCGCCAGCATGCAGAGAGAAAATCCGAGAGAGTGCTTGTTTTATGATGTTCTCTTCATTGTAAATTCTAAGGGCTGTTGTGAAAAAATCTAATTTTACTATTGCAGTTTTTGCTGTGCTACACATGGCATGATGATGAAAGTGACAAAGGCTAAATCTAAGTTGTGCTCTGTTCTTCTCCCTAGTTTGCGACAGGGGAGCTCCAGAAATCATGCTCCCGAACAACAGTGGCACCACTGGAAGGGAGCTGCCAGTTGCCGTGCCAGTGTAGGCCCTACCCACCGTTACCCCCTCCACCCCCTCCTCCACCACCCCCAAGGCTTCTGGCTCCAACTGGTGAGTAGTGCTCCCCTCTAATGTCTCTGCAGTCTTCATAGTTTTCAGTCACATGACTGGAACAGCAACCCGGAGGGCTGAACATCTCTAGAACTGCAGCTCAATTTTCCATCTGTTTCAAGGCACAAATTTTTAGACCACCTCTCAAAAGAAGAAAAACAAAGGTATATCCATATACATTACCTACCATGCTATTTCAATAACACATTCAGGACATTCTAAAACACTTAACATGACTTTAAAAAAAAAAAATCTAAATTCTTTTCTCACTTACTCACCCTTATGTCATTCAAAACCTGTATGACTGACTTTCTTCTGTTGAAAGAATGCTTGTATTGAGGCAATTTCGGTTATTGAGGCAATATTCAGTCAATTTCTGACTGATTTGGCCATTGTACTGTATGTAACAGAAAGCTGCTTGGTTTGACATTGTGTGAGTGGTGGTCTGTGCATCACTACGTTATTGACAGTGGATCTTTTTTTGCTTGCTTTATTTTGCCTAGGTTCGCTAATGTGACCGCACCTTAAGACAGTGATATTAAAAGTATAACGTGATATTCAGTATAAAAAATATTCCTAAGGCCTGCTATATACAGGCAAGCAGATGAGCGTAGAATTTGAATGCAACATGCATGTTAAGCATTTTCTTTCTGTAGTGGTTTTCAATGGGAAAAATGCTGAACATGAAACTTTGTGTGATGGTTCATATTCTGGGACCTTCCGCTTGCTTGTAAACAGGGGGCATCATAAATAACATGTACAGTATGTTGTTATTTAATATTACGGTACATTAGCACTTTGTACAAACTGCCTGGCAGTAGAAGAAAGTCTTGTTTTGCCCTCCAGGTGGGCATTCCCATAAGACTGTGACGTCACGAGAAAACTGTGAAAAGCAGTTGGTTCATAACACTGGCAAATGTTGACCTCTGCAAATGTTTTAAATCAAACACAGTTTGAAAGCTCAAGAGCATTTCTGTGCATCACCTCAGAAAGCTGTTTCTGTGCGTCAAACATAAATCTCGCAATCTAGGATTTCCTCTAACAAGTGTGATTTTTATCTCAGTATCATGTTGTCAGAGTCCGCAGTGAGTTCAATCCACCAAAATGAATGAATTGGCTGTGGCTGCACGCTTTGCCAG
The DNA here is from genome assembly GCA_032359435.1 of Enteromius unitaeniatus. Lineage (NCBI taxonomy): Eukaryota > Metazoa > Chordata > Actinopteri > Cypriniformes > Cyprinidae > Enteromius > Enteromius unitaeniatus. Next base: position 1,527,791 of record JAUMHI010000023.1, read on the forward strand.
AAAGACAGGCGAGTTCATTTAATCGGGTTTTGTCGCTGTCATTTTGAAGGTATCTTATGAGCAGTTTAATAGATTGCCCTTCTTACTGAAACAATTTTCATTTCCTGACACCTCCTGTTTTGAGAAATGGGCATGGCCGGAAACTATGTTGCCGTTCGCAATTGACACAAAGCTCAATCCCCTTCATTACAGGAGGTGGAAATTTTAGATTTGTCATCAGGGGTCCCTGTCAGGCGCTGAGGAAAGCCAGATCAATGAGGCCTCAGCATTGAAAGGGTTGTGAAATCAATCTGCCTTTGGAGTTTTAGCCTTCTGCTTGCTTTAAGCCAAGTAATGCACTCTCACAACAACAGCAAGCTCCTGGGAAAAACAATTGTAAGAATTTATGACTAATAAGTATGTGTCTTGCATCGATATACCTGCCTCATACATACATGCTTGCTACATCTTCAGATATGAAACAAACAAAATCAGTACTATGCATGAACAGACTGACAGGCTTTAATATTATGTTTTCTTGCTGTGATATGAAATGTTTTGAGGGCGAAACGGAACATAGCTATTAACAACCGCATGTGCACTGAGGATTTAACTGTAACAGGCGGTTTTTGATAAGTAACCAATTGAAGGCTTGTGACAGGCTTTGCCTTTAGGGGCGAAATGGCTTTAACATTAGCTTATTAAAATTATTCATGAGAAAGTGGCGTTTAATGAGGACTCCCACACCTGTCGTTATTAAAGCAGCGATAAAAGGTTTAAACTGAGGAATGTATTAGTTGCGGATTCAGAGGGCCTGACTGCAAAAAGAAGCGCTACCACCCGAAACCTAATAGTAGGATTAAAAAAGCAAGTTTGACTTTGGCTGAATATCAGGAGAATCCTGCTGGATAAACAGATTCGTAAAGTAGTAATTGACATTTTAACTTAAAAAAAGAACAGATTCATACCAATAGAGCAATAAGATATATTTGTTAAGCAGCTGATTAATACACTTCCTCTTATCCGTCTCGTCCAGGCAAATTATTGTCCACAATGGATAATGTTACGCTGTAATGCTTTCTATTGTATGGTCCTCATTATAATCCACATTGGAGCAGACACATTGTACTGATTGAACCCAGAATATTACAGAAGTGTACACATTTTATCTCGAGATTAGTCTGAATCTATTTTTAGCAGATCTGCTGAGGATGTAGATGAGGGGAAGTAGATTAGATGGAATTGCTCCTGGGCTCTTGGAAAAGAACACACTCTTTTAAGCCCAAAAAAGGGCATGCGTGGCAGTCAGAGACACATGGCTAACTCTGCTAACCTCACGGAGGTGTTCAGAGACACTAGGATTGCCATTGTGACAAATTCTAGTAACCTAAAAGTACCGAGAGCCCATCTTCGCAGGGTTTTCCCTTAAGGTGCAATGAATTTGATATTATTTTTATGGTGCTAACCTGTGTGTCATTCAAAATGATGTTTGCAGTGGCAGTAGTGGTCACAAGAAGAAAAGTGGAATTGCTTCTATTTTTACATTATCCGTGTCACAATATGACACACACTTAAAGATAATCATGCATAGCATTTTAAATGAAAAGAAAAATATACAATTGAAAATTTTTACAATCTTCTTTTTGCTTAATTTTTGTATCTTTCAAACATACATCTAGTATATATCTTCAGATTAAAGCTTTTTGACATTTTTTTAAAATCACAAATAAAGCAACTCTACCCATGAACAGTAAGATATACTTCACTGAACTAGCTGTGTTGTGGAACGTGATGTTATTCCTTAATCTAGGCAGAAAGTTGCTGCCTAAAAACAACAGGATAACACAGAAAGCTTCTCTCCTCTTGTCAGGCGTTCTCCCTCCGGGCCTGTCGGCTTGACTCCCCCTCCTGACAATCAAAGTAAAGAAGAGAAAAAGCAAAGCTAATGTCTCCCTGTCCAGAGGGCTGTTTTGTCGTGCAAGTGTATCTGCCTGTTTGTGCTAATTCAAAGCATGTCAACATTAATTAAGCGTTTCAGCATCTTAGGAAGTAATTAAGTGTAGCCAAATCAAAAACACATTGTGACACAATACACAAATAAAGCAAACAAATTTGCCTTTCCATATCACTATCATGTAAAACCACGGCAGGTGACGGCAGATTTGTGAGGTAACCAGGCAATGTTTTTGCTTGTACACTGTGACCAATTGCAGAAAATGTTCTGTCTTATCACGCTTCTGAATTATTCAAATGTGTGCAAGTAGGATAGCTTGCTATAGGGAAAATTGCTGTGTCAGAAGTGTAAAATTGTCCTCCCAGTGAGAAGGCAATTGGTGGTTTCTATGAAGTGCTACATTATATAACAATGTATGAAAATAGATACGATGGATGATTGAGGATCAAACAGTTAAAGATCGCCACACTTATATGATAATGCCAACATGGTCACTAACAATGAACTATAATAGTGTCTTGTTTTGTTTTACTTCTCAGTGAATCGGGTGAGGTGTTTTTATACACCATTACCAACTTTGGGCTCCTTTTTCACAGAATAACCTTATGTTTTGACAAATATACTTTAGAATAAAGCCACTTGCTTTGTACATTTTATGTTTCCAAGTGTGGATTAAAGAAGCTGGTGAACCTGGCTCATTTTACACTTGGTTTTCATTTTTAGGGATCAGATTTATTCTGTTGTTGTTCAAATATATAACACTGGAAGAAATTTAAAGCTACATTCTCTCATACTCCCAAGATCTCGACGTCTGATGAATAGACCATAGCGCAGAAGGATGAGGGCAACACCCACTGACTGTGAAATTGAGAAATTCACCTGGCATAAAGTAGAGAATCTTATGAATCAGGAGCCATTTACTTCTACCCACACACTTGTGCATTCACCTTTCCCTCTGTCCAATGTGTTGTCGAGCCTATCTGCTAATGTTGCATGGATTGATTCGCCGTGATCCAGTTTGTCTTATTTGAGAGGACATTGGTAATCAAGGAGCATTAGCAGATTGACAATCACTGGCGGAAAGCCATGCAGTTGCTCTGTGCACACAACGATACCCTAAGCTGAAAATAAGTTCAAGACCCTCAAATAGTCTCAGATTGGAAGGGAGGCCCTAAAGCTTGTTAGTTGAGTTATGTACTGCTGAATTATACTTTCCAGTTTAGGTTAATTACATACTAGAGAAGCATCTCATGGTGCAGCACTTTGCATTTGGTTTATTTAATCTGTAGTGTTCTTTTTTCTTTATTAGAAAATGTAAAATAAATCATTACTAGGCATTCTTCACCTTATAGTTGTTGGGTTTTTCTAACTCTACTGTACACTTTTTACGATAAAGGTGTGGACTCTGCATTTCTGTTAATAGGATGAAAAGATGAGGGTAGTAAATAAAGTGCCATGTAGGAGTAACATACTGGGCTTTTAAAACGGTTGCCATAATGCTATCTGGGATGGGCGCATACTGTATCTCTGGAGATAAAACAATTTGCTGCCTTGATTAGAACCAAGATTTAATCCTGAGTACTTTGCACATTGTGTCATATATTTTTTTTTTTTTGAGCTGTTTTGCCACCTGTATATATACAGTAGTCCTACTTCAGGAATACCATATATTTGAAGATTGATTGGGTTTCTGGTCTGACATACTGTACAAACTCATTTAACTAAACTTTTTGGTTGTTATAATCATTCATATGAAATGTTCTAAAGTTTGTATTTTTAAATTAAAATGGCATAACTTGATCTTTTTGAAACTTGACTTGTATCATGATGTATAGCTAATATTTCTAATCATTTAGTCTGGTTAAACTACACCCCTTTCTTATGATCAGTTGCAAGCTTGTATTCTGATCTGCCTGAATTTTGTGAGCGCAATGGTCAAAATCTAATCAACAACCGAACCAAGACCCTGACGATTTGATTTCCTTAATATCTAAAGCTACTTGCGTTTCATTGCAACTTAATTACATTAAAATGACTTGCATAAAATGTTTGATTTAGGTGAGTTCTATTTAGCTACTATAAATCAGAACGTTATGTTGTTTTTGCCATGATCACCAGCTGTATTGCCCATGAACTCCAGTAGAGGGCACTCCACCCTGTACTCAGTTATGTGTGTGTGTTCGCTCTGTCTGTGTTTCCCTGTCATATTTAGGTCTTTTTTAGGTCTATTGATGGCATAAATCAACCGTTAAAGTCTCAGTTTAGACAAGAGGGGCCACGTTCATCCTTAGCTCAATTTTTGGACTTTGCTTTGATATGTGTTGGCTCTGCATTCACGGTTGGTGTCGCAGAGAAGGAGGAACGCAACACTAGCGCAGTGCCCATAACAATAATGGTGGATGCGCCGGAGCATGATCACAAATTGGCATACATGACAACGCTTCGGCACGCCACTACTGCCTTTGTGGATCCCAGTCAAGCCACCAAAGATCTTCATGAGCCTAGTGAAGTCCTCGCCGACCTTCACAAGCCAAGCCCAGTCAAAGTCACTCAGCAGGATCGATCCACTGCTGTTCTTCAAAAGTTAAGTACACTTTTCACCGATTCTCACTTTTCAAGGCAGGTTTTCACAGATCTGCATATGCCAAGTCAATTTATTGCTAATCCTCACCCGTCAGGTCAAGTTGGCACCGATCGTTGCGTCATCGCTGTTCTGCCAGAGCCAGGCCACATCTCGTCTGATCACTCACAGCCAGGCCATATCTTGTCAGATCATCCAGAGCCACATCACGTCTCCGATGACCAGTCAGAGCCACTGCACAAGATAGCCACCAACACAGAGCCACTGTCTAAGACTGTCCCTTTATCCTCTGTCCTCACTGTAATGACGGTGCCATCTTGAGCGTGTGGGCCACACACTGTGCTCCAGAGGCTACATCGCCCACAAAGAAGCCTCATCTGCCCACAAATGTGCTTCCAAGACTTTGCCTGCTCCCAAGTTTACCCCAGAACAGCTGGAGGTGCTGGTCATTGATCCCTCAGAGGTTCCGCCGGTGGCTGCACAATCTCCAGAGGTGTCGTCCAGAGTTAACCCCCAAGGTGTTAGCGGGTGCCGTAGATTTTTCGGAGGTTCTGCTGGTGGCTGCACAACCCCCTGATCCACCCTCGTGCCTTCCGGCTTCGCCCTAGCTTTCTGCTCCACCCTGGGGCTCCTTGACTCCGCTAGGTACTCCACTCTGGATGGTGTCTGTTCTGCCTGTTCTGCCCTGGAGGGCTTCCATACCACACGTTTCACCCTGGAGGGCCTCTTCTCTGACTGCACTGCCATGGCTCCCTGCTCTGCCTGCACCGCCGTGGCCCCACTATCTGTGCTCCATGACCCAGGACCATCACTACTACACTGTCTGCCACTGCTCTATGGCCCAGGCCCACCACTGCTCTATGACTTTGTCTCTGTTCCCCTGCATGGGCCTGGCCCTCCATCCCCCTCCCCATTTTGCTGCCGTTCCACCTCCCTCCTAGAATCTCCCCTGTTCCCAATTAGGAGCATCTGGAATCCGCTCCTTAGGAGGGGGGCTATGTCATGATCACCAGCTGGAGTGCTCATGAACTCCAGTAGAGGGCACTCCACCCCAAACTCCAGTTATGTGTGTATTAGCTCTGTCTGTGTTTTCCTGTCATATTTAGGTCTTTTTATTGTGAAATGCATCTCCCATTGTGTCTGTGTTCCCATGTTGTGTTCTAAGGACTCTTATTATGTAGTGTGTTCCCCACTCTTTTAGTGCTCCCCTTGTTCTGCCTCTACCCACTTGTTTGTCTCCATAGTAATTGATCAGCTCTGCCCCGTCTCCACTTTAAAAGCAGTTTGTGTTTGCTAATCTAACCACTGAGTATTGAGTGGTTATCCTCCTTGCAAAGCGTATCCTAGTTCATTAGTCTTGTTTTTACTGTGAGTTTTCCCCTGTGTTTTGATCTCCGCCTGGTTTCTGCTCTGTTTTGCCCCTTTGGATACTGTTTGCTCCTCGACCGACCCACGTTATCCCTCAGGATTATTCTTGTGTTTTGCCTCCACCATTATTTTTGCTGATGTCTGACCCTGCCTGTACAACCACGTTTTCCAAATAAAGCTTTGCAGTTGGATCCACGCGCCCCAGTCCCCTTCGTTACAGTTTTAATCTGGGCGTTACATTTAATGTTTGTATATAATTAAGTGAAGGAATTAATTTAGGTGAGCATCGTGACCTACTACTACAGTGGCCTTTCTGAATAGTTTCCAGGATCGACTCTCCTTATTGATTTAATTCGCTTTTTATGTTGGATGGGATGCCAGCAGGCAATCGAACAACCAACTGTTATTTCACTGAGAAACTTGGCAAAGGTCTAAATTCATTATGAAAGTGCACCAGGCTGCACAACGAGAAAATTAGCTTACGGTATTCACCAAAGGTCAAAATAAATGAGAAGTGTTATGAAAAATATCCACTGACATTCCTACCTAGGTGGGATTAGAGTTCAGTGCTGCTGCCTGGAACATTTAGCAAGCAAATTATGTTACAATATTTACTTTAACTCAAAAATTGACAGTCGATGACTATCGTTAAATCCTGAGTACGAAAAAGATCAAATTCAAATTTCAAATTAAATAAATTTGTGCCTGTGTAGATGCATGAAAAGAAGACACTGCTGAAGTCACGTAATATTTTTCTCTAGCTTGTGCTCTCTCTCTTGAGCATCCAGTCCAATGCCGCTGGCAAATGTCAGGAGTTGTAGTGGAATGTCAGGAGTCACGGTCTGGCTCCATCACATCCCCTCAACAGAGCGGACAGGAGGTGCTCTCAGGTCTGGCCCTGCACCAGGCTCCTAGCTTTAATTAAAGAGGGCTTTAGGATGTGTGCCAGAGACTTTGGAGAGTCGCCTTCATCGATCACCCTCACCGTCTCATCTAGCTTTCCACACCCCCACAGCTTTTGAATCATCTTTGTACTCACTTTTTTATTCTTTTTTTTTTATTTCACCACTCATCGTCATTGGATGATGGAGTGATGTTTTTCCTGTTTGAGTATGACTAACTAGGTAGGCTGGGGGAAGCAGCAGTTGCCTGCAGGCTCTGCACTGACCTTTGCTTGCATGCACTTTGTCATGAGTGTGGATGAGCCACCCACAGGGATGGAAGCCCACGAAGCCCATGCTCCCTCCCTCTGCCTACAGACTTTTCCCGTTGTAGAAGGAGAACAGAGGCCCTCTCTACCTGTGCTTGCGATCAAATGCAAGAGGTCTGTGGCATAGGAGACAAAGGATATAGAGTGGGGACTTTATAAAGTTAAATCCTAGGTGATCCAGGTCTGCAGAATTAAGGTCTTAACATGCCTAAGGGTATCTAAATATCTATGAAATCAAAGCCAGTGGCAGCCACTTCTCGCTTGTGTAATATCTGATAACATTCAAGTATGAAGAAATCAGCAGATGGTACTGCAACCGAGGAGAGAGTGAGAGTGAATAAAAAAATTATGAGCCCCTACTCTAACTGAGCGTTAAGAATTAGTCTGGAGTTGAAAATTCTCGTAAATTACTTAAAAGTCCCTGACTTTGCTCTTTCTGTGGCAGCCTACCAAAAAAATGTGCAGAGCTCGACTTAAATGGAGTTATTGTTTGTTTTTATATCTGGCAGCCTGTCAGTCATCTTATTTTAAAATCAGTTTTGCCCAGGGAATCCAGAGCCATGTAACTCCATTAAACAGGAGAGCAGGTACAAAAATAGCCTAATCTAATAGGCCTGGTTCACTCTGCCTTCATGAGACTGAACCTCTGATATCTGTCTGACTATTCTTTATCATGAACGGGCTCACAGTGCTGCTCACAGTGTACACGTTACAGGTACTCACACAAAAATGTTATGTTTATGCTTTTAATATTGGATATTATAAGCCTTTTCTGGTGAAACTAAATGAGATCATGCACATTTTGTCCAGTGATTTCATCAAATATTGACAAAATTGATAAATTTTCCACTTACGTTATTCTGCATGCTTAAGGTGGGGTTTTCTTCTTTCTACATGTTATTTTAAGGGTTTTAAAATGTTTTAATCATATAAACATTAAGTGTAAATTTGTGAAAATTTTAATTAATAATCGCAATGACATTTTAAAGGGAAAACATATTTTTGTCAAAGTGGTCAGCCCAACTGTGTGTTTGTGTAATATATATATATATAAAATGTATGTATTTTTTATATAGCTAAATAAAAATAAATTATGGATATTTAGTATATGATCCAAAGTAACTAGTAACTACCTTCTTGAGTAATATTTCTTTTAGCTGATACTTTTTTACTCAAGTAACTAACCAGACTATTACTTTTACTTGGGTAAATATTTTTGTATCAACGTGTGGATGTTAAAAAAAGTTTCCAACACCTCCTGTTGGATCACAATGTCCCTTTTTCCATTGCATGATCCATACATTCCCTACAGATGCACAAGGGTCCAATAACTGAGTTCGCTCAAGCTAGATGCACTTTGCCACCGGAGGTCATCTCTTTGGGGCAGCATCATTTCTCGGTAAACGCATAGTGTGTGTTGGGCCGTCTGAGAGTAAGGCGTCTTCTGAGGACAGACCTTTCTTCCAGGCAGACAGTACACTCATTATCAAATATTAGTCATTTCGCTCTTTGCTGTAAGTTATCAGACTTGCAGAAGACACACAGAAGCAGACAAATTTTTCAAAATGACAAAAATAAAATGACTGGAAAACATACTTGCTGTATGATGTCCTAATGCAAGTGTTTAAGCTCTTAAATCAACCAGTATATGTCCTATTGTAGATGTTTTTTCAAATGAACAAGTCTACTTTGACATTTAAGGTCACTGAGGTCATCTTCTGTTTACTTGCCCTAAAGCTTTCTGCCGCCTTTATGTATTTTTATTTCCGGGCGTGTCATAGTTCACTTTGTAATCAATATAAGAGTTACTTTCTGCTTTGAATTATTTCCGGAGTTATGTGTTTGCATTTCTTGTGTCCGTTTTAAATGGTAAGGCTTGGGGCATCGATCTGGATGATAAACAGCAAGAGAGAAGCCCATATGAAGTTGCTGATGCATTGGTCTCGACCCCAAGGGACAATTATTCAGTGATTTATACTCTGAAGCGCCTGGCTAATACATCACTCCATTTAATTAATGGGAAGTTTGTGAGAATAATGAGAAATAACAAAGAGTGATGTTTGTAGTATTTCTTCTGTGTAACAGTGTCACAGTGTACAACTGCTTTTCCATTGAAGTAATGCTGATTCTTGTGCTGGAGCCAGTGCTCGGCTGAATGGTAAATCTTTCTCAAAACTTATAGTGTTTTCACTATAACTTCCTTAACTGTAATGTAAGTTTTGAGAACATTTACCATATTAAGTTTAATGTTTGATTATCCTTGTATATTACATCTGATTGCAATGCAATGGGTAAGAATATATAAGTGTAATGAGTTCACAGATATACCATTATAATAATATAATAAACCATTAAAAAAGTTTGAGGACAGTAAGATTTTTTTAATACAGTAAATTTATACTTTTCATCAGGGACCCATTAAATTAATCAAAGGTGACAGCAAAGACTTGTTTTGTTACAGAAACATTCTATTTCAAAACGCTTTCACACATATTTGTAAAAGATTTTTTGCTACTTCATCTACTTAGGGACAGCTTGTGAATTTAACATGCATTCCAGTATTGTTTGTTTGATTACTTGGACTGAGCTGTTTTTGGTCTCTTGGTCTTTGACATAATTGGTTTTAGACTGTAAGACCAAAGCTTTAGTGACTTTTTGGAAGAGATGTGTGGAATGATTCCAGAATGATCTCCGGCACCAGCTTTCCCATTTCAGTCACTATCATACAGACAGTATTTGAGCTTCTACTGTAAGCTGTCAAGAGCCAGAGTTTCAGAACAGATACTTCTCAATCTGAGGCTCAATTCGTAAAGGTTTTTAGAAAGAAAAGCAAACAGAACGAGTCAGTGAGGTATGTGATATAAAGTGAGAAATAGAGGAAGGGAGAGTGAGAGAGAAGAGGCAGTAGCCCTGTGTGCTCATGAGGGCAATGAACTTGTTAATTAGCCTTCTCCTGTGCGTTTTTATAAGTACCATTAAAACTGCTCACTAAAGCAGGGGACCACTATCAGTTCCCAACCAGAGAAAACTCATCCAAACTTTAAAGTGGTGGGAAAGGTAGATCAGCCTGAAGCACTAATATGTTTCTGGATGAGACGACTGTGTAATGGTCCAAATAAAGCGCCTCTCGGACATGGAATGATAAATGGAGTAGAGCAGAATGCTGCAGCCCTGTGATTGGGCAATCAGACTGTATTGGTATAACAGACCAGTGTGAGAGTGATAATGGTAAAAGTACTACATTAGGAACAAGTGGGATGGTTAACTACTAGTTCAACAACTGACTTACCAGCGAGGCTGTCTTTTCTAACCATCAAACATGCTCTGCGAACTTGCATCTTTAAATTTAGTTTTGCTACAGCTATTGAAGCCCTAATTTTATAACCAATTTTATAATACCCATAATTTTGCCGAAAAAACATTTTCAGAAATGTTTCAAAATTGTTGGTCTGTGTGTCCATGTACATTGGTGTCTTTGGCCAGCTTACTGTTTTGTGTTTTGTATTTTTTTTGTGATTTATTTTTTTTTTGCCATAAGCATTGTAATTTTTTTAGATGGCATGTAAAGTGTAAAATAAAAGGAGAACTCTGCATTTTGTTGCTTTTTGTCCAGCTGACCAGTGGATGCAATTTTGCACATCCCTGTTTTTTCCTGTGTTCATGTATTGTTCTGTGCTCTGCAGGCTTTTTGACACTTTGTTTCTTTTTCAGTGGCTCCCTCCACTGTATCCCCCATAACGCCATGGAGGAGAGAGATGGAGATCTTAGTACTGGGGACAGTAACCTGTGCATCTGTGGTCTTCCTTCTCTTGACTGTCATCATTTGCTACAAGGCCATCAAGAGGTAATCTCAAAAGTTAGGGATATTTTATGCCAAATTTTTTTATTTATTTCTGACTCCTGTGTTGGTTGATTTTACTCGTCTTCATTTTCAGAAATGCATTTTAAAAGGCACAGATATGACAACTGTGCAATTTGTTTACACATTTTATATAATTTTGGTAACTGACTTACTGAGTTAGTGTAATTTTGTTTTTTTCTTGTGTAGCGATACGCATATTCATATTGAACCGTTTGGTATGAGGCTTTCGGTTCGGTACGCATTACAAACCGAACGATTCAGACTAATACTTTTATATTTGGAAAAGAAAAAAAAAGAATGAAGTATGTAAAATATAATGTTTTCAGCAACTTGCTGACTGCCCCTCCCACCCCCAAAAAGATGAAAACTAGAAACATGCACATTACAAACTATCCCCGCGGCATTCAGGCAGGCATTTCCAACAGATTCGAACAGGGCAAAACAATTGATCGGTACATTTATAGAGGATTTTAATGTGGGTTTTAAGGAAGGGCTAAATGTTATTGAGCCCTCCTAGCACTCCTTGCAATAAACAGAAAGATTGTGACCATCTTTAGCTGAAGCACAACAGCGGCCCATGTGTTGAAGACACAATCTGTGGACACTCTCATCTTTCTGAACTTAAAAAAAAAATAAAATAAAAAACTGATTGAAACGTAATTCTATTTAAAAACAAAAGTGTTCTTTTCTTTCTATTAGTTTATAACTACTACAATATTACATTTAATTTTTATGAGGAGCATTTGGTTTTGGTTATAAAGGAGGTTTTGTTTTATTTGCTGCTAAGAAGAAACCCCAGAAGATATGTGAAGTATAGCTCCATTGTTGGAAAAAAACAAGATTATACTTTTATGTTAGTTTTAATAAATAAAAATGTGAAGAAAAAATTCTCTTTTTATTTTTTTTTTTACTGTATTGAAAACATACCGAACCATGACACCACTGTGTCGTATCGAACCGAACCGTGATTTTTGTGAACCGTTACACCACTAATATATATATATATATTCAAGAGAAGAAAGAAAATGACATGGAATGACATGAGGGTGAGTAAATGATGATAAAATTTTTATTTCTGAGTAAACTATAGCTCTAGGTTGATGCTGTCTTTGTTTTTTAAAGCACCATAAAAGCCTACAGGTAAACAGAGAAAATTCCATTAGCGTTTATCTGTGTCAGCTTCATGCTTCCTTAATATAACAAGATAACAAGGCAAAAAGATGATATCTCCACTTCTCGTCTGAAACTTGAATTGTGAGTGTTGTTATTTTAGTTGAGATGACACGAGGCTGTTGCCTTCCTACAGGAAAAACAATGACTATGATTTATGGTTAGGAAAGGGACTGATGGTGCAGTAGAAGGCAAAAGCATTGCATGGTGTGTCAGCCTTAAGCTGCTCTTTTGGTTTGGTACCAGTGACATGCTGTCAAGGGAACAACTGAGAGGCCTGTCAAATCAGCTGCAGACAGCGAAATGGCTTCAGACAGTCCAAATCACTCACACAGTGAAAAAGGAAAGAGGCTCCCAGACTGTCTTTGATACATCTTAGGCTAAGCTATGACAATTCATATATTTAGCAGATGCATTGCTATTTTGCATTTTGCTGTATCATATTTCTTTTATTTCTCTTCCAGGTAATGATAAAAGCTCTCTGCTGCCAGGTTGGAGTCAGTAAGCATTTTTTATTTAAGGAACAAGCATTGACCTTTAATATTAGCTATCCCTATATCACTTTCTGCAGTAGCTTCAACACTTTTTTAAATTCATAAGCTATAGTGTGAACATTTTTGGCTGCATGCCATTTTGTGAAACCTGGCAGTGTAAAGAAAATCCTACATAAAGCAAAGACTGGCCATAAAGAGAAGAACATTTTCATTTTTCACTTTATATATTTCACTAATAATTCATAATAAATTGACTATTTATTATGAAGATTTATCACTGCAGGTGTCCTCCTCCTCCTCGTATTTTTTAAACCTTTTGAGTTTTTGGGTGCTGATTTTGAAATATACAAAGGATAAATTATTTGCCGAAGTGAATTCACACTCAAGCATTTCACTCTTTAACCAAAACACTCCTAAATTGGTGGGTCAACATAGGAAGCATCATCAGGTTTCGTCTAAAAAACATCTATCAGCTGGTTGCATGGCTTAGGAGTCTCATGCAAGTGATAACCACAGTGTTTCCATGACCAAAAGCCAGGAAAGAAATGAAGCAATATGTTTCTGCTATATTTTTTGTACAATTCTCGAATGAAGAGTCAACACACTGCAATCACCTGAAATCTGTGACCATAGTTGTGCAACCTTTTGTGTCTTGTGATAAAAAAGTACTGTAACAGCGTAATTAAAAAAACATTAAGTATGCAGTTTCATCAATCATAGTCTTGTGAAAGGTGATTTGCATCACGGTTGTTATAACTGTATATTTAAGATGACCTAAATGCTTTATTGACAAATTGGCTTGCAGCACCAGCACCAAAAAAACAACGTCCATGTGATAAGCTTCAGTTGACTATATTTGGCCTGGTTCGTGTCATCCCGAATCTACTCCCATTAAACTGAAACTATTCAGATTTTCCAGTGAAAGTAGTGGAGGTGGATCCAATCTGTTAATGTTAAAACATTCCAGTCTTCTGTAAATTAATCTTTTATTTATGAAAGCTGTGGAACATCCCCTCCTGGCTATTAAACGGGGACTTGTTATGAGCTCTGTTTTGGAATCATTTCACTTGGTGAATTCGTTTGTTACACATTGCTTCTTTTTTGCCTGAGAACTTGGTATAAGGAAGCCAACTCCCAAAGGAAAACCCAGCTGGCAGCTATTTCCCCACTAATGAGCTTGCCCAGTCTGCCAAAATGAAGAGAGAGACATGTTTAATGCCTTCCTTTATATGCATGCAAACACATCATTTAGCTATGCCCAATGACCGATGCACCGCAAATGGTGCTTCTTCAAACAGTCGCTAAAATGTCCCAGTGAAGGCTCGGATTATTACCCCAATCATTGCTTTATGGCTTCTGCATGGTGCGGAGCCAGCCTGGTGTGGCTCACTTATTGTAATGAGTTTAATGGAATTAGAGGCACTAGAGGGGAAAGCTAAAGCAGTTTTGTTGAAAAGTTGCTCAGTGTATATAGTGAAGAACAGATCTTAGAGGAGAGAAATGCTGTGGGTTTTGACCGCTGTAAACGAATGATAAAGCATCGTGGTCATTGAACTGTAGTGTAATTATGATAACAAAGACTCTAAACAAACTCATTCAGAGTCCTCAGGATAAGATAGGCGAACATAACTTCAGTTCCCCCCCCCCACTCTTAGCTCTGCTGAACATGCAGCATTGTTAAATGCTGTCATGCATATTTACAGGCAACACCTCCTAAAATAACTGTTAGGGTGAACATCATTCACATTTAAAATGCTAATTAGATTAAGGCTTGTGTTTAAAGTGCTCTATAAGACACTAATGCTAAAAAGGCTAAAATTATCTGAAATATGTGCTAAATTAGGCCCTTTGGTTTTTTTTAATAGGGTAAAAATGTGCAAATACTGTACACTTTAGAAAACATCTCTTACTGAGTTTATATGTTGTACTCATGCTTGAGGGTAATAAACATTCTAGACAGCACTACTATTGGATGACTTATGTTATTCAGTACCTTTCATAAAAAAATAGTATAAAATATATATAATCCCTTTGTTGTGATTTTTTTTAAAGAGTAGTGCAGGTTTTCATAAATATGCTCAGGGTAAACTCAGGCACTTAAACTTGACCAGAAATGACAAGAAACTTTACAAGATGCCTAACAGGATAGAAACAAATACCTAATTGCTAAGTAAGGGATTGACAGTCATCTTGATGTTAATTGATGTTTAATTGAATTTTGAAGGCGATTTGCAATTTGATGGGGTCATGACAGGAGGCTGCATAATAGTTCTAGTCCTTTACCTTATTCATCGTTTATCTTATCCTTATCCTAAAGTCCAGTGGAAACAATCTCAGCCCACTCTGTTTATTTTCAGAGGAAATGAATACATTCTGGTGCCTATTCCAAAGAGCCAGTTTATAAAATATTTACTTTTACCTGTAATGTTTTGTGTAGCCCTCTGCCATGTGTGTACTACACACATGTATTATTTAGGGCCCAGGCCCACGTTTGCAGGTGAGGATGTGGCTTTTTTTAGGTATTCCAGGTTTCTTTTCAATGAGAAAAGACTACTGAACCACTAAGGATCTAACCCTTTTTACCAAACAAGAAACCTTGAGTGTTATATTGAGTGTATGTATACATGTACTATGGACTGTTCATATTGATTCCATTCAGCTTTGATTTTGACTCCACTCAAGAAATGAGTAGCTTCAAGCTGTTATAGTATGTATCTAAAACCAAACATTAGCGCATTCAAAATCATCATAATTGAAAAAACAACAGTCTTTGTCACTATAGTATAAATAGTTTTTATGCATCTACACAGGAAGAGAACAACTCTCACAAGTTATCGCTTGATTTCTAGCTTCAGCTATGCTTCAGAACTTATCCTTCCTGATCAGCATTTATTTTAGCCCGAGAGGCATTTTTGGCCCACATATTCCTACAGGATTTGTGTGCTGATCTCAGAGGAGAGGTCACGTACGACCCAGGCAACCGAACAGTGTGCGGAAATGTCTGGGGAATGGCCATGAGGACCTTTCAGGTGCTGCTGTCCATCAGTGAGGAAAGGTGGGAAAAAGAGCAGAAACCGAGTGAGAGAGGGTGTGCAAGCGAGCAGGCTCAGTGCTGATTCAGGGGAAAGATAAAGGAGTTTTTGGCTTCCCGTCCTGGCACGTTACATAAGCTGAGCGGTCCACAGAGGAACTGGGCGACTGTCGGGGCATCTGCACACGGTGCAGTAGAGCAACACGACTCGAGGGACATCCGCACCACTGCTGGAGTCCATGAGCCTTTAGCAGGTTGGAGGGGGGACAGAAACAAGCTCTCAGTGGAAAATTACTGTTTAGCTGAAAAAGCACAAGCGGTAGTTTTACGCTGCGGACTTCCAGACAGGATGTATACAGATTGAGAAGACAGGGATGATGTGATCAATCCAAACGGCCTTCTTTGCTTACAGTATCTGACTATTCATTATGGAGTCTGTGTTTTCCATTTGCTTCGAGTTGTTCTTCAGTTGTCCAGCCATCAAGCGTGTCAAATAGACGAAGACCAGTCCTTAAGTGACCCTGTTCTGCAGTGCAGCTCTTCTTTTATTTATAATATGCTGCTATCAATTTTGTGTTTAGTTGAACTAATTATCTTCTATTTAATGTTGTGTCAAGGATAATACAACTATTCTATTTCTCCCGGTGTGTTGATTTCAGAAAGGAAGAAGGATAGCAAGACCTTATTTCCTTCACATTTTTTTCTTGCTATCCTCCTCCTTCCCCATTCCCTCAAAATCAGATGAGGCAGAGTTTTTCCCATGTGTAAATCATGCAAAGCAAGAGGATGTCTTTATAGGAAAGCCCTGCAGCCTGGGGCATCTTGTGACAGATGGCCCCTGCAGAGCTACGGGATTGTCTCATCAGTCCTGCCCAAGAGACAGAGACTGTGTTTATCACAACAGATGAGCGCTAGATACCTCTAAACATTTAATCAATCTTGACAAAGAGTTCAGTTGAAGGTATAGCAGTATTTGTTGCTTAAGGTTTGAAACACTAGGTCTTCTTTAAAATTGAAGAGTAGAAATGGGGTGTGTACTCTTAATAATATGCCGTCTAATCAAACAGCAGAATAAAATAATGATTATTTAGTGATTATGCATACAAAAATGAAAAATCTTATTTACCCATTCTCCTGCCAGTCCTGTCCCCCCGCATGCTATTATAATCAACAAATCTGGAACATGTTTACTATGAACTATCCTTTGAAATTCTTATCTACTGCCATATAAGATTTTTGTTTGTTTATAAGCAATGCAGCATTTATTTGATCAAAAATACAGTATGTACCGTAATATTGGGAAAAATTATTGCAATTCGAAAACTAGTATTTTCTGTAGTATTTAAATGTAAAATTCTAATAGTCACTACTCCAGTCTTCAGGGTCACATGATCCTTCAGAAATCCTTCTAAAATGCTGATTTGATTCTCAAGTAGCATTATCATAAATGTTGGAAACCGTTGTGATTCTTAATATTTAGAAAAATCCATTTATTAACGAGGTTTGAAAACATAAACTTTTTACCATGTTTTAATGACTGAGGTTGAAGCTGTAGCTCAGCTCCACACACCAATGACATTTCATTGGGTCAGCTAAAACAAATGCTCTTTATGTTATCCTGTCTGCAAAAGCAGCCGTAATTCAACAAGTTGCTATCTCGTGTGTATTTCTCTGGAAGAAACGGGTCAATTTTAATGAGCTCAAGCACTGTTTATGAAATTAGACTTGTCCTCCAGACAGACCCCAGAGTGCTACAGGCAGTAGAGATGGGCTCTGTAAAGGTCAGATTGTTTTCTTTCTCATGACCATTTATATTTTTCCTGACCTAATCATTAATGTGATGTGGAATCTCTTGCTCTGGTATTTTCTCTTATTGTTCAAGCTTCTGGTGTGTTTACTGTTGAACTCAGTGACCGCACAAACTTTATTCTAAGTCAAATTAACTTTTTTTTTTTGCACTTTCACACAATTCTAAGAATAAGTAAAATAAGTGTGAGTCACATATTTGCAAGTGTGAGTGCTACAGTACATGTACTAAAGATGAAACTCAAATAAATATAAGGACTTTAAAGGCTGTATGTACTAAAAGTATTTGATCTCTGCTGTAGTCAGTGTGTTTTGTTATGTTCTAATCCCATAGAACACATTTATTACAATATAAATTGTGCAAATTTGATTATTATATAATTTTGTACACTTTTGTTAAATCTATGTACAATCTAGATTTATGTGATCTATGAAATTGTTTCAGTGGGGTCACCTAAACATTTGAATGGTAATGATTATTCTAGTTTTCTACTGTATTATATTGCTGTGCTGTTGGGCAATTCTCTAGTATATCATTTTGATTTCTTTAGTTTGTGAATTTAGTGAGTGTCATTTCCATGGTAACTGTCGTCTTAGTGGATTTCACTTAATTCGGATTTACTTAAAAAGGAAGCAAGCTAATGGTTTCTACAGAGGCATACTTCAGCACTTAACCTTTGAGTTATATTAAGGCTGTCTTAAAAAATGTATCAGGTATTGTGGAAAATCAGTTTCATTATGGAGATTGTGAATGGCATTTTTATATCCATAAACCAGTCGCTGAGGCCTATTGTACGAATGTGTCGTTTTAGCAATGACGTGGTAGTTTGGCATCAGGCTACTCCATTAGCTTATTGAACTTTATCAATAGCTGCTTCCATGTAGCTCCTTTCTGTACAGCCTTGCTTTGCAAAAGCTGAAGCATTAATATGCCCCAAATAATTCAAACCTTTACTGATATTCATTTTGGCATCTCACAAAATGTGGATCCCCGGCATCCATCTCTCAGCTCTTACCTCAGGCCCTCTGTACCATTAAGTCAATATGTGACTGACATGATTTAACAAAATATCAACAGATTGGATCTGTGCGCTCCGCTGTTTGGACAGCTCTGGATTTTAATGCTGTTATGAAGGCAATTGGCTGCAGGCAGGTTGCATATTTCAAATCGTAATAAAGGATGGACAGGCCAGAGCGCATACCACAGCTTTTTAAGTCCAGCAGCCATTACGGCTTGCGGGAAGTCATTTAAACTGCAGAATAACTCACTTTGATGACCTGTGCTGCTGTTTATCAACCCAGACTTTGTTAGTGTCTCAAGGAGCATCTATAAGTGTGCACTGGGACTTCCTGAAACACTGATGGTAAAATAAAAGGAATTCTGTGCGCAGGGAAAAAAGAACGTAATTCAAATTTAACCTGCTTAGTGTTTTCCTTTCCTAGTTTTTCTGTTTGCCTTTGAGACATTCTATTTCTTTGCGCTAAGCTCAAGCCTCTCCAACCCGATCAATAGCATCCTCAGTCTGAGCAAAAATAGTCGTTTGAAGCTTAATCTTTTTGTTCTCTTTTCCAGGAAACCCCTTCGAAAAGAAGAGAACGGCACAAGCCGAGGGGAGTATGCCATGAGCTCACGCTGTAAACAGCAGGTAGTGGAAACCAATAACACTGGAGTATAGTGTCCATGCTACAGCTCAACACTCTCCCTACTACAGCACCACCATCTCTGTTTGGGTTTATGAGATGGACGCAAGGTAAATGATGAATTTAGGAATGGTAAACCTCACGGCTGCCCTTCTTAGGACATAAAATGATATCTAAAGAAAAGACAAAAGTGAATATGTAATGACTGACGTGTATAGGCAAGTATAAGCAGGTTTTGAGGAGACATGGAAATTCTTAGCGATGCTGGCAGCTGCACGAGTATCACGAGACTCAACCTGGCAGCCCCCCCGGGGGCCCCTTTGAGGACAATATACAACACCAACAACTAAATAAACGCATGCACTTTCTGTTGAATGCAATGATGTTTTAAAATTCTTGTCTTCTCTTGTCTTTAACTCTGTCTTTGCAGTGTTCCTCATTAAACATTAAGGGTTCTCTCACTTGATGTAGATTGTGTGAGTGTTTAATGGATAATGACTGCATTGGCCACATTGTTTTGATACAATCAGCAAATGGGATCGGATGGTCCTGTATTTTGTGTACCAAAAAATATACAATGGAAATTAAGAAGTGTTTTCCTTAAACTCCCAGAAATTTAATCGCGGTTTGTGTTATTATGCAATTGGAAAGGATTGAGTTCTTGAGGTGCATGTTTATAATACAATAAAACACAAGGCTAGCGTTAGCATCGCTAATAGTTAGCAGATTGTCTGATCATTCGTATTCAAATTTGTCTGATGGTGTAGCCCACATGTGAAAGAGATCTAATTATAAACGCATTAAAAAACAACAGGCATGATCAATTAGTTTTAGGGATGGTTTAAAATGGCTGATATAAATTTTTTTTACTATTTTGTCAAAAAATAAGATGCACCCCAAAATTGTTAGGTTTTGTGAATGTCAAAGCAATGTTTGGATGCGTAGACAACATTTTGTACAGTATGAAATATAGAAAACTCTTTATTTTGAGATGAATAATTGATTGAGTAGTTGAGATCTTAAAAATCATAATAGGTGCGAGTTCCATTATAGGAAAGCACTCTTTAGGAAATAGTGCTCTTAAAGGGTAAATCATTGTCATAATGTTTTAAGTTGGCTCTAGACAAAAGACATGTTCACAATTAAATATCCATTATCTTCCAATAAATATCCAATATGTACACGCAAGTAGTAAAAACGTACTAATATTATCTTATAACAGATATGGTCCTGATATATGGTGCATCATTCTTTAACTAGTTTGGCTATCTGTGTAACATTTTATATGGAATGTACACAATATGATGGATGTCCAATGTCAGTTCACCTTTCGGTAGTCGCGCATACCCTTTCAGTTTCCCAATTACTTGCAAGGAATCGTTCATGAAAGTGGTTCATAATTTTGCAACGTTTTATTTGAAATAAAATGGTTACATGAAATGCATTTTAAAGTTTAAATAATTTAAAATGTATTGTGTGTGTTTTGATTTTTAACTTAATACAATGGGAAATAGATAGATTTTCCCATAGTCATTTGCTCAAATCATCATGGTTAATATAACAGAAAACAGTGCACTGCTGTAACACAATATCATTTTGTGGTCCATCTCTTTATCAAGTCTCTTATTGAAAAAACTAGGATGTAACAAGCTTTTACAAAGACAGTTTAAAGCTATTTTTAAAGTCGGTAATACTGTGATTTCATGTGGGTTATTGGATGCTTTAAAGATGTGATTCATCAAACAGGCTTAACCCTAAATTTAGCTTGTATCACTCTTAACCAGATGCTCATTTATTTTTCATTGGAACTCTATATTGAACGTGTCTAGAACACCTCCCCCCTCCCCGTTTTGTAGACCGGAGCTTGTTGTAGAAAACAGTGATGCACTGTTCATGCATAGTAACACTGAACTATGAATCATAATGTACAACCATATACAACTGAGCAATGATGTTTACATAACATACAAGCTTGTGTGAACAAATAACCCTCTTCATATTCTGTAAAACATTCTCACAATCTACTGAACAGTCATTCACCTGTTCAACAAGATATATGAACTGAAGATATATGTGTATTATACTGTACATAATATACTGTATAAGGTACTCAGAATTGTATTGCATGAATGTACATATCAATATTTGCCTTCTTGACAGTCTATTGTGTGTACAGAGTAAGAGAAAATGTTTATAGGGATAAGTATAAGTCGATGTGTCGTCAGAACAGAATAAGTGTTATTGTTTGTCTGGAACAAGCCATTGATGTATATTTGAGTAATCCGAGGTTGTTGCACAATGTATGCATCACATACCAAAATGTAAAACTATTATATATTGTGCATTGAACTAATTTAATTGCAACTTGCTGACTTTTTTAGTTTTAAATAAAATTGTACTACTGAATCATATCTGGTATCTTTTTATGTGTAAAACTCTTTGGTCGTCATTTAAAGTTTGTTGTGCATGGCTTTCAAAGCTGTACATGTGCAGCTTTCCATTCAGAAAATATGGTCTATGATGGACTATAAAATGTTTAGAAATCCGTTTTAAAAATTTCATTACACTGTTGACACCTGAGATCTGTCAGCCTTGGAAGGTTTTGCGGTTGTATGTGGTGGATAATTATGTTTCATTAATTGCTAGCTGAGATATAATTATCTATTATATAGATATAATTATCTATATAATTGTTGTACTGTATATATTGTACCTAGCAGCAACAACAAGGACTCATAAGACTAATATATTACTCTCATTCTGTTGAATAAAAAATGTTGTATTCTTTTAGTGTATCTATCTATATATATATATATATATATATATATAAATTACACACATGTAGTTAGTTTTATTTATTTATTTTTTCAAATTAAGGTTTAGCAGAGACAATAAATCCTTCATGTCAGGCAAGTAGGACCATTAAATTGGGAGAAATTGTAGGGAGAAAATGTTGTCTTTCACCTCCATCTGCTGACACACCTTGCTTGACAAGTGATTTAGAAATGTGGAATATCAAGATGTTTTTCCTATAAACCAGAGTGTATACATTTTCTCTGTTCAGCTAGATAAATTATCTCGGTGGGGATAAGGATGATAAATTGCTTGGAGATCCTGAAGGTAGAGCGCGCTGTCTTTCCGGCACTTTTACATTAAAAAAAAGGGAATGCTTTACAATATTTACGTTGTCAATTACTCAAGCACCAGTGAGGCTTTACGTCAGTCAAAGTTATTTGTCCATGGCTTCATATTATTCCGACCCAGTGCTCTCATTATAAATTGCAATTCTCAAAAATATATTTAAAGAACAAAAAATCACAAACAAATTAAGCTGACATTGTTTTGTATTAAAGAACATGTTATTAGCAAAGGTTCTAAACACTGATTTGTTTCATAAGTAGTCAGTCATATATATATATATATATATATATATACACACACACTGAAATACAAATGTGATCATATACAAGCGATCACGTATAAATGTGTGTGTTTTTCAGTGCAGGCATTCATGAAATGATCAACAAGCTTTCATGTGCAGAGCTCCTCTTCCTCCAGGCAGCCACACACTGGCCGCTGGCAAAATAAGGAGTTGGTTCTCTCACCTCTTCTGCACAAAAGCTTCCTCATAATCTCCCTCTATAATAGGTGAGCCAGTATTAACACGTTGTTGCTGTTTTATCAATGAGAAGGCACCCAGAACCCAATAAAGATTGCTTTAGAGGACATCACATTTCACAAACCCATAAAACAACCACTAATACCCAAGACCAGGGTTTTGAATTTAAGTAAACATGTTAAATTACGGTTAACACAAAGATGCACAGGACAACCGAGGTGCGTTACAGGTTAATAAGGGCTGCATATCTTAATGAGAGAAGCTAAGAGTGCTGTTCTCTAACTTCTCCATCAGACGTGCCATTTGAAGATAATGCAATGAGACGGCTGGGGCCATTTGGAGCACTGATGCGTCTCTTCTCCACCGAGACTTGACTTACACGGGAACAAAGCCAACCCGACAGCCTGTAAATCGCTCTGCTCAGCTCTTGCTCATGGGAGGAGAGAGAGAGAGAGAGAAAGAGGTCCACTTTTAGATGATGACACAAATCTATAGATATGACATCATCATGACAGCCCTGTAATCGATGAATCCGCTGAGAAATCGCATGTAAATGATAGATCCATTTAAACTTAAATTTGCATGTGAAGGTTAAATAAGTAAACCAAGCACCAAAGAAGCTTTGCTTTTCTGTCTGTGTCATTGTCGAGAGAGAAAGCTAGAGCTCTGACTGTGCATATTATATTGTCAGGATTTGTAGCACTGCATTCAGCCTGAGTTGGGACAATAACAAACTCAACCGTGGCTCCCAAGCTGTGGCACAGCTGAAGCTAAGGCCTTTTGGGCCATATGGATCAAATGAAATGGACTGGAGGGGATAATCCTTCTGCTGTCCCCTATAAACAAAACCAATGCACCACCGCTAATGTGGCTGCACCCATTTGCATCTCATTGGTCCAAGCCTCAGAATCAACAACAACAACATCTGTGAAAAATGCACCTCTCTGTTGTACAGGCTGTTCTTTGTAGGGATGTTTTCAGACTTGGTTCGAAAGTGGGAAAGCCTGACACGGTTGCTAGCAGTTATTGGCTTTCGTTTAGGCTTAATCCAGCCAGATATGTGATACATTACAGTTGAATTTGTTAGAACAAACAGCATTCAAGAGCACTATGATGCAGATTTTTGCTTTTTGCATTAAACAATTAGTTCAAAAACACAGGAACGAAATATAAAGATAACTGTTAATATATTAGCATCCGCACCAGCGAATGATATTGTCTGTTTATTCTAAGCGCATGCTCAAACTGGTTATAGCAGGATGGATTCTGACTGGGTGTCAATTTTTGTATCGTTCATCAGCTGGAAAAATCGTTCTGAAAGTGATTCCAACCATATTGTTTCTCTGTGCCTTTATCAGAGACTCTTTTTTTTTTTTTCTAAGATTTTAGATTTTTATCTTTATAGTTATCGTTTTTGGTGTGAACAGGCCTTAAGTGAAGCAACCATTAACTTAACTGATATGTTTAAACAGATTAATTTCAAAACTAAACAAGTGAACCACTGAATCATTGATTCAAATGATTTGTTCAAAAACATGGTTTCATTTAGGAATGAAACATAAGAGAGTCACAAAATCATCTTTTTAACCGGTTGGTTCATTCACTGATTCATTTAAGAACTAAACAGGTCACTGAACCACTGATTCAATTAATACATTCAGGAATTAAAAACATCATTATGTGTATTGCTCAGGAGCACATCTGCCTTGGTTCGGGCAATATTGACTAAAATGTAAAATACTCAATATTAACTTGTTTTTTTTAGCTGAAATGTTCTGCAGTGCAAGCCCCGTGAAAATGTATGTTTTAAGAGGTTTAGCTTTCATTTTAATAGCAATGCATTTAATAAAACCGCAGAGTCACACTCTGCAGTTTTGGATGTCTGGGGAGCAGTCAGCCCTTAAACGGTTCTGTAGTGTCAACCGGTGCCAGAGTATGATGGAGAGCCCTACAGTGATCCAGCCTTTTCTGCCAGCACTTTTTGAAGATTTCTAGACACTCAAGAGTTTGCACAAAACAAATGGCCACTTACCCCTCTCCCCCAGGCCTTTCTGACAGCGAGGTGTAATCAATGTTCAGTGTTGACCTTTCTAAGGCCGTTCATCCACATAAATGGCGCAATGGAAAGCTGATGGAGAAAAAAAAAGCGCAAGACTGAATGCTGTGGTTTGGCCCATCTCACAAATTTTAATGATAGTGGACAGTTGAGGGATAGAGTGATGGTAGGTTCCTGGGCTCTGTGAAGGAAAGGGAAGCAAAAACAGAGGAAACCAAATCAATGACGAAATCCTCTGCTGTGTGTGTTACTCACTTTCCTCTAGATTAAACTGACATATGCATAATGCGAATAATTATTACTGTAACACTATATAAAACATTCATACAGCTAATATGTACCAATGTTTATTGTAAAATATAAGTGTATAAATGTATAATACAACAATATTTTAAAGATTTTTCTCATAAATCAGTGTCGTTGTGGTTAGTATTTGTCCTTCATTTTCATGTTTTGTTTTGATATTGAGCAAAAAAAAAATGCTTATGTCTACTCTACATGAACAATCAACACCAACAGTGTTTTAACCGTTTCCTATGGAGTTGTATTGCCACCCTGTGGTTATTTTACAAAGACAT
Organism: Enteromius unitaeniatus; assembly: GCA_032359435.1. Taxonomy (NCBI): domain Eukaryota; kingdom Metazoa; phylum Chordata; class Actinopteri; order Cypriniformes; family Cyprinidae; genus Enteromius; species Enteromius unitaeniatus. Next base: position 1,553,140 of record JAUMHI010000023.1, read on the forward strand.
AAAATAATTACACGAGCCAAAAAGTAGGCACTACTTTCTGTTCTGGGTTCTGTAATCTAGAAACCTAGACTCCTATATAGGCCTTAGTTATAGTTACATCTGATCATGTGTGATTTAAAATGAAACATTTTATCTAAGAATTTGTTCATTATGGTTATTATGGTGATACTATGTCAGATTCAAAAGAAAGAGCAAACAGATACAAATAAGCCATTTTCAGGCTTTGCCAGAGGAAGAACACGTGAGCCAAAGCAACAAATACAGGAAAAGTCCCACGGAATTAGTTTTTCCGTTCTGCCCCCTGCTGGTAAGAACTCAGCCATGTATTTATTGCAAACTCCGAGAAATTCTAGAACCTGCAAAGCCACCACATCCGCCAGCTCTGCAGAATTAAAGGTCAATGTCACGTGAGCTTTTGAGTCTAATCTGGGAGATATTGAAACCTAGAACAATTTAGAGCAGCCTTTTCTGACAGAGTTGCCTCAGTAATATTGTTTTGTAACCCAAATGTATCACCTCATAATTAGGAATTACGTAGCATAGGGTTTTTGTGCAACTAGTGCCATCTAGCGACACTACAATAAAGCATGTTTACCAATCTTTGCAAACGAAGCGAAGGCATGTCTCAACAGCTAAAAAGTAGACTAGTTTAAATAACATATTAAGAATACTTTTAAGTTTGGCTTACCTGTCGAGAAGAAAGTTGAAACGTTTACATTCCTGCCTCCATCTTGTGAAAGAAAAACTGCTAGTGTTTATGGGTTCTTATTTTACGCCGTTGTCTCTCTGTGTTATTTGGCAAGTCTTTAAATATTGTCTTGCACTTTTGTAATCTAAATTTGTTTTTCCACCAATACCCAATGGTTCAGCCTGATGCAGAACTCCAAACTATCACATACAGGTACTGTAGGACATCCCGTGATTAAAAAAATATACACATAAGATCTTTATAAAGGCCAGAATACTGACTGGTACAGTCCACTAACATGAACAAAAGGGTTACACAGTTCACATTCATACCTCAGTGGATGTTTGCTCTTTATTCAAGCCTTGAAAATCATGGAAAACAGGAGTTGAGGCGCACCTTGCAAGAATAGTCATTTTAGCCTTTGTCCACAAGATACTTCAAGGGAAGGCACTTCAACCAGAGCACAGTATTGGCTGGGAACAGAGTAGACATACTGGGTATCTGGGCAATGCCATCAGTTCTGCTCTCAGCAAGCAATCTGGCCATCTGGAAGGTGCCTTGTTCTGGCTGCCACCAGAACCGACCTGAAAAAGTGCAGGTCAGGGTCAACACCCACCTTCAAGAGAATACAGACTGCTTCTGTCGTACTATTACTGTCCACATTATCACTGACAATATTATGTAAATGTATTCATTTGGTAAAAGAGATATATTTAATTACTATCTAAGAATGACCGTTTGCAAATTTCTTATTTGCTTCCAGATATTTTTAGCTGTACAAACAGCATATTTTGCTGCTTGATATTGCAAACTGTTTCTTACCACATGTTCCTACAACTCTTGTTTATGTCCTTGCACATGGGACAACTTACAGGAATCACAAGATCAGCAAACTAGATATCCAATCCCACATTTGGCTCAAAAAGGCACAATAAAGTCAGTTAACAGTTAACATTTTATTAATAAGTTGATACTGATTAGCGATTTGTTGGATGTAGTTCAAACGTAAGTATTGTCACGGTAACTCATAAAGCACTCACTGAATCAGGGAAATTCATACCAATTAAAAATGATATAGAACAGAATTTATAGGTTGAAGCATGTGAGGCAAACTTTGATTACTGGTTTGTATTACAATTAAACAAACCATCAAAATCAACTAGAAGAAAATGTACACCTGACTAAGAAAATAAGTAAGAGTAAAAATACACTATAAACTTTACACATAAGTATCAAGTACATTTCTTAATACTTTTAATACACTATTTTACTACATTGCAAAAAATAATAATATAATCTGTCACACATTTTTGGCTTTTATGACTTAAAAAAGAACTGAAACATATACTGACGAAATAAAATATGTACCTACTAATCTAGTCAATACATGTTCCCTAAATTGTGTTTATGGCTTTTTAAACATTTATGGCTATTATCACTACATATGTGCAAATACTGACGATTTATTCCATAATGTTCTATAAGTTTAGCTAACAATTTCTGATGATTTTCTAATGGGATTGTTCTCTCTTTATTTGCTAATAGTCAACATTAAAAACCAGGCTTAAAATTCTTGCTCTCGTTCTTGATGATTTAGGAATTTGATCAGCCTTGGAGGAACTGGAAGCCTGTGAATTTTCTTCAGCCTCTTGATCCCAAGCATTTTGCGGATCTTCAGTCTGCAGAGCTGCATGAGTGGGCGTGGAGGCACTGCAACCAGAACCAGCAAATGAATACACAGGTGACTGAAATCATTTGCATGTATGAATAATTGAAGCGAAAGGTATGGGTGCACATACTCGCTTTCTCTTTGATGCACTGCCACTCGTGGTAACTGTCCAGATGTTCAATGAGTCGTGCACAGAGTTTCACATGACCAACATAGTCAAGCAGCACATCTATAATCGGTCCTGCCCAGCGGGAGTAGATTTCGGCGGAGATCACCTCACAGAACTTGGAAAAAGTGGTGTGAAATGTGATACTATACGTAATATACAATACAGAAAAACAATCACATTGTATGTAGAATTGACTTTAGTATGTTTCCGCCACTGGTTATTGGGACTTTTTATCTAACAATTCTGCTGTTTATTTCTCAGAATTATAAGATATAAAGAGGTTTCCATGCTTTAGGGAACTCACCTGAACACAGGTCTTTTCTACAGGTTCATCTGCATCATATCTCCGATTACGCCTAGTCTTTATAGGTGGATGTGGATTGCTGCCATAAACGCAATTGAAACATGACAAGGCATCACAGCCATTATCCATTAGGTACTTCAGTACAGTCAAATACTTCATGGAGAACATAACACTTGCTGGAAAGGTAGTTGGATGAGTTGGGATGTAGACATTGACATTAGCATTGTGTTCCACCAGCAAAGTCACTGTCTGTATGCAACCCTGCCTCAGGGCCACCAGGAGCGGTTTAAACGTGTCCAGGTTTGGATCAGCACCAGCCTTTAGGAGCATGGTGGTAGCATCGATATTGTTGTTTATGACGGCAAAGTATAGAGCTGTGCTGCGCCGATCTTCATACATCATAGAACGATCCTCTGACAACACGGCATTGACGTCAAAGCCGGCCTCGATCAGTTCTTCCAGAATATCGTTTCTGTTGCGCTCCGCTGCTAAATGGAGAGGGCTGATACCTGTACGTCTCACTCGGGCCTTGCTCGTGGCTGGGATCAGCATGGATATGATACTGAAAAAGAGAAGTTTTGTGTTCTTGAGAGTTATCTTGCTAGCGTACATTAAATTACGCTTGAACGTCAGGTTAGAATTTGACTCTATTAGGGTGAAATGAACATTATAAAATGGAAATACGATTGCATAAGAGGACTAATAATACATGTAAACCTCTGTAATGTATGATTAGCAATGCTAAAATTATAGAGGAACAGTTCTAGGGTTGGGAACCGAAATTTGCAGTGCTTAAGTTGAACTTTTTAATAATAATTAATATAAGCTCACTCTTTTTAGTGAATCAAGAACATACAGCGTTGTAGACCAAATCCTAAACAAGTGAGTTTTATGAGTTGTTTCTTTTTCATGAATCAGAAGGGAATCATTACGTATTCTGATTCCCTCTAATAAATGTAATAAATCAAATATATACAGCTTACAACTAACTGTAAATGATTCTAGTCGCTTACCAGTTGTTTTTTATGACACTGTGTAGTTATAAACGTACAGCATAAGCATAGTTTTTTTTAAGGTTTATTTTGAGCATTTTTGCCTTTATTAGAATAGGAAAATATTCAGACAGGGAGGGAAGTGGGATGGAGATGGAAACAGAACCACATCGCCGCTATATGCCTGCCGCAATAATCAATATATCGAACTTATTGCACAATATATGCACATGACCTCAATAGTTTTTGGTGATGCAATATATTACCCATTATATATACATAAAACTAACAAAATAGATTGTGTTTTTCAGCCATCCCTTACCTTACAGAAAAAAAAACAGGAAAAATCTGTAGATGGAAAAAAGTTTATTTCTTAAAAATACTGATATTTAAATAGGATAGAAATGTAAATAATTTAAAAGGAAATGATTCTCTAATCAAATTCTTTACGATTCCCATCCCTAAATATGTCATGCTATCAATAATTATGCTATGGGATGATTAGTTTTACTGTTAGGTGAGAAAAAGACCCTACACACAATAAACTAGAAGAGTTATAACATGTATGTCAGAAGAAAGAGCACTTATCTGAAATGGTATTTTGCAAATAAAACCAGTTGCTCGTACTTGAGTTAGCTTGAGTTAAGGTTACAGGTTACAGGATTAGCACCCTCTTGCCACAGCACTGCTCTAAAGCACCCATTGAGACTTACTTATTTGCCCTGACATTTTTGCGGGTACACCCGAAAGTGAGGAGGTCTTTGCTGAAAATTAATGCAAGATTATGAGATGTACTAAACCTAAACTCTTAACAACCAATGGCCTTCGCATAGAAATAAACTGTGACCTAAGAAAATTCCTCACATAGCACATTCATTCCTTCATACAAATTCATTAATAATTGAATTCTGAATTCATACCTATCATTGCCACGCTGGGCAGCAATATGGATTGGCAACAGTCCTGTTTTGCCTGGCTTGTTTGCGTCCGCATTTTGAGATAAAAGAAATTCTACAACGTTCTCATGACCATTCTTAGAGGCCTCATATAGCGCCGTGGCTCCATCTGCAGCTTGGCTGTTGAGATCTGCACCTGAATGAGGTGAGATGCATTACTGGTCTGATGCATTTCATCGCAAAGCAACAGTGGAAGAGAAACCAAGTGATGTTACCATTTTTTAAAAGCATACGAAGTGCGTCCACTTTTCCACTTTGGGCAGCCACAAAGATAGGACTGATTCCGTACATGTTGGACAAGCTTACTTTGGCTCCAGCTTTCATCAGAATCTCACAGATTTCCACATGGTTCCTGTACACACTCTCATGGAGAGCGGTCCAGCCTTGAATACAGCTCTTATTCACAGAGGCGCCATAATTCAGTAACATGGCAACCATTGCTGGGTTCTCCTTCTCACAAGCTACAGATATGTATAGAAATCAAATTTTTCATCACACCACTGAAGGTAATATTAAATAAAGAGCAGAACAAAGTTTATTTTATGATTTATATGTTTTATGTTCTTTTTTTATAAAATAACATGGCTCTAGAATGGTAATAGAGGATTTTAAACTTTAAACATTTAAAATCTGAATGAAAAGAAATGAAATGAACTAAATGGTTTATATAGGCCATGTAGATAGAAATAAATTAGGTTGTGATAGATAGATAATTGAATACTTACTAATAGGATATTACCTTTGTAAAGGGGAGTCTCCCTCTCTTTATTGGGAATATCAGGATCAGCTCCTTTCTCCAGAAGACACTCCACACACGCGAGATGTTCTCTGGTCACAGCCATTATCAAAGCAGTCTGCTCTTTCAAAGTGCGCTGGTTGATGATCCCAGGTTGAGCTATGAGCATAGTGTTCATGATCAAATCCAGAACAATCTATTGGAGCTCAGCTAATTAAAGTTAAATGGAGTAATTGTCAAATGAGTGCACTCTACCTCTTAGGATAATTTTAATACATTGCTCTTGTCCATAATATGCCGCCTCATGCAAGGAAATCCATCCATCTTTATTTGGTTTAAGAAGGTTGCACCCAGGTTGCTTAACCATCAGTCTCACTGATCCAACATCTCCTTCTGAAATGGCCTTAACAATAGGCTCAATCTCCCTAAAGAGGAAACTGCTTTCGTTTTTATGCATTAAGTGTTGCAGAAGATATTCATTACCCCTCTCATAGACATAAATAATAAAACATGTAACATTTAGAAGTTTGAGGTCTTATGCATCACAACTGTTTTCAACAATGATCATAAGAAATGTTTCTTGAGAAGCACATCAGCATATTAGTATGATTTTGCATTCACAGGAATAAATTACATTTTAAAACATAACTGCAATAATATTTTAATATTTACATTTCTGTGTTCCTGCCAAATGATGACTAAACATATTTACTAATGCATAGCTCTTCAAACACACATATGTTTACTAATGAACGAACATTGTCATGTAATTTTGTGATCACTCACTCTTCAGGCTCAGGGGCGACTTCCATGCTTCCATCGTATTTTCGGTACGCCACCATTCGTTTACCATAGCCAGTCACAAAGTGACTTACTATACTCGCATCATGTGGGTTCATTGTTCTTTGGATGAAAAAAAATAGAGTTTATATAAGTAAATTGCATTAGATCGCTATCTGTTGCACAATCACTGGACTGCCACTGAATTTTCATAATTTTCATAATTTGTATTTTTTTTTACTTACAGTATTTTCAAATGTAATCACCGATGTAATGAAACAAAAATCTACCCTTGCAAGATTAGTTTAATGTCAGATTACAGGGGAGATTTAAAGTGGATTGGGGCACAGTAAAGGATAGTGTCTCTATTTTTATGCACGGTGGCATGTGAACTTCTTGAACTATGCTTGCTCCTCTTTCTAATGTTGGCTTTTGAATGAAGAGGAACAGGTGTGAAGCAGTTGTGTCAGTTATCGGAGAAGATGCAGAGAGATGAATCATCAAAACATGGCTGGAAATTTTATGTGGAAATACACTAATGTTTTGATTTGGTTTTACATGCAGTCTTGTTAATTTCCTGTATTGCATAAATAATATAAATATCTATTTTTTAAAAATGTAGCTTGCTGTACAAGTTTGAAAAAAAACATGTTGAAAATCTGTGAAGCTATTTTACACTCAATGTGAGTATGATGTACTAAGCACTGGTTATTTTTATACTCAAAGTGAGTATCGTTTTTATTTATGATGGCACTAAACTGTACCTGGGTGGATTGGCGGGACATGCTGCTGGTTGTGCTGGTTGTGGCTGTGATGGTGGGGCTCGGCGTGGGCCTGCTGATCTGTTTAGAGCAATGTGGGTCTTTGAGTTTTCGGTGCCTGACCCTGAGTTCTGGGCATCAGTGATGCTTCGCTCGATTGCCAGCTGCATGAGCTCATCATCAGACAGGTTGCTATAGAGACTGTAGTCAGCAAATTCCAGGTTGGTGTCTGTGGCACCTGGCATGGACACACGGGCCATGATGGATCCTGAGACAATCAAAACATTACTTACTTACTTACGTTATTAATTAAACCACTGGACTAACATCTGATTGCTTGCATGCTTTTCACAGAAAACTGTTTTTGGAAATATTATTAGCTTGCTTGATTAGGATATGCAGCTAAATTATTACAGTTTTTCTCGATTGCTAAAACACTATAACCAAGCTTTTAAACTAAAATTTCAAAACCATATCGCAACACTATTCCCTACTTTGACACATGAGTCAAATTTGGTGAACTGTTAGTGCCAAACTCTACACACAAATCCCTACATTTCTCAGTGCTTAAACTACAAGCTCATTTAGAAAACACTAGCATTAACTCAGTTAACTCAGTTCTGCACAGTTTGAGCTCAGTTAGCACACAATTACCCAGGTGGAAACACTAGGAGTCAAAATGTATCACACACCAATCAGAACCTTCGATGGAGATAAAAGGAGCAAAGTCAGCTTACTGTTTTTCTCGGCGACTTTGTCCATTTCTTAGATCAGAAAATAAATTCTCAAAACTACTTGTGCAGATCATAAAATGTTTCTCATTCTTTTGAATAAATTGTCATTGCTCTGGTACAATCATGCAGCTGATTACGGATTATGTACACTATGACATCTACTCGTTACTGTAATACATTGTTTACTGTAAGTCATTACGGTAAACACAAATTAGTTGATCTGTCATTTACACATTTCTTTTCATATACAGCAAAGACGGGATGCTGAAGCAGAAAATGTATATATTTGAAACTGTTCTACTGTGTAGTACATGAATGATTGAAAATATGTCAGTGTATACATTAGTTGTTTCTTTTTTGTTCATGTAAAAGGTTTTTAAGGGGGAGAACCATAAGCAACAACAACTGTTTTAAATTAACTGCACCAGTGTGTAAAACTATGTTGTAGTGTGTGTGTGTTTTTAATGGCTTGTGTTTGATGTCTGAGGGCAAAGTTTATTTTTTCAGCAAAAGTGAATGGTTTTGAGTGTAGAGCTTCATTTTGAGCTGAAAATAGGATGTTTGGGAAATTGGATGAGAAGTTATGGATTTGTGTTTACTGTTGTGAGAATATGAGACATTTCAAGAAATGTGTTTAAGCAATAGAAATTGAGATTTTTGATTGAATGTTTTTAAGGAAAGTGTCATGTTCTCCATTTATTTGATTCAAAATGTAGGTAAAAAGTAGTTTGTGAAATATTATTGCAGTTTGTGTGTGTCACGCTCTGCACAGTCTGCTGAGCCTGGATCAGCCCACTGATCCCAGCACAATCACCGGCACCTGCTTTCAGTCACTAATCAGTTTATTAGAAACATCTGTTGACACTTACCTGCCAAGATTAAAAATCTCAATCACCAGAAGCTCTATGGCAGAGCTGGAGGTACCTCAAACCTATTACCTCTTAGTCCTCTCATCCCAGCGATCCACAGAGATTATGTCCAGCCTGACCACTAACCACAGCACTTACCTGCACTGAGCACCTTGATCCATGGATCTTTGTTCACTCACCTGTCCCTATAGTGCTCTGAAGATCACCAGCCATTTGGATAAACCGGCTCTATGTTACCGATGACAAGGAGGCGAACCTGAAAATCATCTAAGAGACTTTATTTCCTGTTTTATTTATGTTTAGCCATACCTTGCCTTCCTGTTTGCTTTTGCTAATGTTTAATAAATACCTTTGATTTGAAAAGCCTTCTTTTCCCATGACTGAGCGTTACAGAGAGAGAGATTTGAAATACATTTATTTTAGTATACTACAAACACATGTAGAACTAGGGCTAAATTCCAAATAAAAATAGGCTGAAGTATATTTGATTTTGTTAAAGTGGAACTATTGCAAGTACAATGGGTACAGAAAGTGAGTATTCAGACCCCCTTAAAATTTTCACTCTTTGTTATATTGCAGCCATTTGCTGAAATCATTTAAGTTCATTTTTCCCCCTCATTAATGTACACACAGCCCCCCGTATTGACAGAAAAACAGAATTGTTGACATTTTTGCAGATTTGAGTCCAGTTGTGTTTGATTATACTGGTTGGACTTGTTTAGGAAAGCCACACACCTGTCTATATAAGACCTTACAGCTCACAATGCATGTCAGAGCAAATGAGAATCATGAGGAACTGCCTGAAGAGCTCAGAGACAGAATTGTGGCAAGGCACAGATCTGGGCAAGCTTACAAAAAAACTTCTGCACTTCCTAAGTGTTCCTAAGAGCAAAGTGACCTCCATAATCATTAAATGGAAGACGTTTGGGACCCTTCTTAGAGCTGGCTGTCCTGCCAAACTGAGCTATCGGGGGAGAAGAGCCTTGGTAAAAGAGGTAAAGAAGAATTCAAAGATTACTGTGTCTAAGCTCTAGAGACGGAGTTAGGAGATGGGAGAAAGTATTAGAAAGTCAACCATCACTGCAGCCCTCAAGTAGTCGGGCTTTATGACACAGTGACTCGACGGAAGCCTCCTCAGTGCAAGTACAGGGTTATCCTGGATGAAAACCTTCTCCAGAGTCCTCAGGACCCCAGACTGGGAATGACCCTAAGCACACAGCTAAAATAACAAAGGAGTGGCTTCACAACAACTCTGTGACTGTTCTTGAATGGCCCAGCCAGATCCCTCACGTAAAACCCATTGAGCATCTCTGGAGAGACCTAAAAATGGATGTCCACCAACGTTTACCATCCAACCTGACAGAACTGGAGAGGATCTGAAAGGAGGAGTGGAAGAGGATCACCAAATCCAGGTGTGAAAAACTTGTTGCATCTTCCCCAAAAAGAATCAGGACTGCATTCGATCAAAAGGGTGCTTCTACTAAATACTGAGCAAAGGGTCTGAATACTTAGGACCATGTTCTATTTAAATTTTTCTTTTTTAATAAAACAGCAAAAATTGTCAACAATTCTGTGTTTTTCTGTCAATATGAGGTGCTGTGTGTACATTAATTAGGTAATAATACAAAAATTAGCTTAAATGATTTTAGCAAATGGTTGCAATATAACAAAGTGTGAAAAATGTAAGGGGGTCTGAATACTTTCCGTCCCCACTATATGTACTTTACACTTAAAAAAAATTGTGTTTCAAGACATTAAAGATAATATTCAAAGTTTATATAATCTTCATCAATAGTGACATTAAAACACAATTTATGCTTAATATGAAGAAGTAGTACTCCAAGTAAAGTTTAACTGTAATGTTTTTTATTTTTAAACCAGTAAGTCTATGTTAGTAAATACGTTAATAGATTTTAAATATACTTAGTAGGAAATAAATGCATTTTAAATATAGAATATAATATAAACAATACTGTACAAATACATTTTTATTTTTTGTTATATGCTTTTGTGTGTGTGTGTGTGTGTGTGTGTGTTTTCAAGTCTTAATGTGAATTATCCCTTCAAGTATTTTTAGCATAAATGAAATTAAAACCTTTTAAAATGGCAGGCAAATGTGCACTTAAAATAAGAAGATCCTTTCAAGAACAAAGACCAATAAAGCAGCTACTTACCACTTTAAAGTACTTTTTCCCCCTTTCTTAACTGCGTGTCAGATTTCCAAAATGAAAAGGTTGTTTTGTTTATTCCAATGTCTGGTGACACACTTGACACTTGCTTGCACTGAGACCTGTTTAGCTCTCTGCAAAAAGAGGCCTTTAACTGTCACCCCACACCCAACTGTTTAGAGTGCATTCTCAGTACACGTGATACGCAGTATGCCAAGATCAACCTCTTAGCTATTGCTGTTCTTGAGGGGTTGCAGACCTGCTGTAGACTGCATTAAAAATCTTTGCAATCTAGTGCAATGACCTGTGCTTCCAGAAATATACTTATCCAAAATAAGTATATATATATCCAGCACAGATGATTTCTCGATTGAAATGGATTAATAATAAAGATAATAAACAAACCTAATTTAAGTTTGTATTATGTATCTGTAAATAACAGTTAGACTTCCCTTCATGCATTGGCTTTGTTAAGTGAAGCTGTTAGTCCCTAACTGGGTTAAATTGTTAGGCTGTTTTTGCTGTGTCAGGTTACAGGTGTGCCAAGGCTACGAGACAAACACGACATAGAATAGCATTGTGTGAATACCTTATTCCTTATTTATAGGTGAAGCTGTTAAGTTAAGGTCAGGTGGACATATTAAGGTCATAAATTCATTCTATACTTTCTTTGGGCTGATGTAACTGTGACTTTAGATGTTATTGTATATAATGCATGAATAAGTTGGTTATGAAATAAGCCAGAGGGCTGCGTAACCCATTAGGTTAGATTACAGATTTGCACTTTTGCATTTGTGTGACCTTATTTCATTATAAGGTCTTCCAAGAGTCAGAAAGGAGACACCAGACACACATGGCATTTTAACGTTCTGACTATATATATACTGTATATATATAAAATCCTGATTCTGCTTGACATTTATGAACAATTTTGTTTGTTTACACTCTCAGCAATATGGTACTTTTTCAAAAGGTACACTTTTGTACATATTAGGTTCTAATACAGTATGTATACTTTAGGTACTAATATGTACCTTTAAGGTACCAAAATGGACACTTGAGATACAAACTTGTAACTTTTCAAAAGGAACCACAATGACAGCTTTTGTACCTGTAACGCCTTAGGTGTCTCTATGTGTACGTTGTCCCTGCGTGCTCTGTTTCTGTTTACCTGTTCCATGTGCTTTTCTGTTTTGTTTTCCTTCTGTTCCCCCATGTGCTCTGATTATCTGTAACTCCGCTCTCCCCATTAGTGTTTCATTCCTGTGTTGTCCAGGTGTCCTGTTTTATGTCATTCATTAGTCTGTGTATAAATCCATGCCCCATGTCCTGTACCTTTGTGAATCGTTGATGTTATATGGTTGCCTTGTGTATGTGGTCCATTTCCTGTTTTGTTTCAGTCTCTCCATGTTTCAATAAGTGTTCAGTTATTGTGAACTTCTGCCTCTGCGTTTTCACTTCGTTACAAACATGCAAAACCTTTGTTCATCTTTGGAGCACAAATAAAGATATTTAAGTCCAAGAGCTTTCGGACCCTTCTAGACAGCAATGGCCCAGAAAGGTAGTAATACACTGTACTCTTGTGAACGTGTGCTGACGACTGAAATGAAAGAGAAGTTGTTGAACAAAGTTGTTTTCTTTGCAAACAAAGTGTTTTTGAAGCTTTATAAATTTTAAGTTGAGCCTCTGATGTCACATGGACAACTTTCCCGATGTCCTTACTACCTTTCTGGGCCTTAAACATTTCAGTTGCATTGCTGTCTATGCAGGGTCAGAAAGCTCTTGGATTTCATCAAAAATGAACACAAAGGAAGATATTTTGAAGAAAGTTTGTAACCAGGCTGTTTTGGGTCACCATTGACTTCATTGACTTTTTTACTAATAAGGAAGTCAATGGCCAACCAAAACAGCCAGGTTACAAACTTTCTTTAAAATATCTTCCTTTGTGTTCGACAGAACAAAGAAATTCATACAGGTTTGGAACTACTTCAGGTTGAGTAAATGATGACAGAAGTGTCATTTTTGGGTGAACTATTGCTTTAATGTGTGTTCTGAAGATGAACTAAGGCCTTACAGGTTTGGAACAACATGAGAATTAGTAATAATTTTAATTTTTGGATTTGTTTTGGATGAACTATCCCTTTAACTATCCCTTTAAATTTCCCCTCTATATTTATTTATTTATTATTTTTAAAAGGGACAGGTTTAAAAGTTCAGAGCATGAATGGTAGCAAAGGTTATGATTACATGTGTCTGTGTCACAAGTCGCGCCTCCGTGGCTCTCTCTGGATCACAGCAGCGGGAACCTTCACCCGAATATTAGTGTTTCCACCCAGACTCTTTTTCCCACGCATCTGGGCTGATCGCGCCTTCACAGGTGTTCGGCATTATCTGCCCTTTATAAGTGGCATTCAGACGCCAGTTCTGTGCAAAGTCTTATTTACCAAGGTGATAATTCTGAGTGGTTTTCCCGTTTGATCTTCTGGTGTTTTTGTGGACTGTTATCTGGACTTTTGATTCTCGCTGCCTGCCCTGACTTTTCTGCCTGTTTATTGGATTTCTGATTATTGCTGCCTGCCCCGAACTGTTCTGCCTGTTTCTCCAACTACGCTCTCTGTTTGTCTTGGATATTTCTGATTGCCTGTGTACCGACCTTCGCCTGTTTGACTATTCTACCAAATAAAGCTTGCAAATGGATCCAAACGACTCCCGTGATTCATCACAGTCTGGCTTATTGGCTAATTTTAGTGCTTATCTAAACTGCAGTTAGTAGAATGACATTCTAATGATTTATGTTCAGAATGATATTAGAGGTGTCCTGATGAAAATGTACACTGATCATAAGACTTTCGCTGGTCACCAATGAGCAGTTTTAGCTTTTACCTCTAAAGGCCAATTCAAACTGCACCCACAGATGCCAACAAACGGGAACAGACACGTTTGCTGGATTTAGTCTGATCCGTGTGTTACACTTGTAAGCATCTGCTTCCGTTGGTCAGCACTTGTTTTCAACGACTGAACATGTTGAATCGGTGTTTGTTGGGTCTTGGATGTCTGAGAAGTGATACATTTGTCTGTGTCTGTTGGCAGAGTGTAAACTGACTTGAAGTTTCACTGCAGCTGGTTATACAGCAAGACTAGTTCAACAAACTTGTATAAAACTGTGGAGATGCTAGAGTTTTATTTCACTGCAAGTTCACAAAAACAGTATCAAGCAAATAGGAAACAACATAAATTTACAGTTATACTACAGGAGCTACACAAAAATCGAAGTAATTGTGCATACATTACTGTTATATGACCGTTAACTGATTTACAAAGCTAATTTACAATAACCACTGTTCAGTGTTTACAGGGCATCTTATTTACAAAATGCTTAGCTTTAATTTTACTTACTGTAGTTAAATCACTTTTAACTAATTTACAAGTAAAGTTTGTCTTCATGATATTATAACAGAATAAAAAAAAAACTCTAGGTCACTCTAGTTGAGCTCCATGATCATATTGTATATGCAGATGGAAGAAACTTATAGTTCAGAGCACTCAGACTGGGCAAAAAGTAATGAGCTTGAACAAAGCCTGAGCTTGAACCCAATCAAATATTTCAGGATGTAACCAGCCCCCATCTAACCTGACAGAGATTAAGAGGTGAAGAATGGCAGATAATTGCCAAATGCTAATGTGCATTTGGCAAAAAGGTGCCTCATCTAAGTAATGAGTTAAGGGTATGAATACTTACACAATAAATTGTACTTATTTCAGTTTTTTATTTTTAATAAATTTAAGTTGTTACAGGTCTGTTTTTGCTTTGCCATTATGGTGGACAGAGTGTAGATTGATGTGCAATAAAAAGTAATTTAAAGCAGTTCATAACGCTGAAAAATTAAGGTGTTTAAATACTTTCGCAAGGCACTATACATTTAAATATAATTTTATTTACATTTTATTTTTATTTATTTTATTGAAAATAATTACCCTTAGAACAGAAAATAAACGCTGAATGATTTTTAGATCTCAAGCTTTAAAAAATAAATAAATTAGACTATGTCTGCAACAAAATAAAGCAGCATGTGCTGAAAACAATTAAGCATGGCATGCTGTTCATCACAGGATGTCTTCAAATGATTCTCTTTCATAACTCAAAAACTTGAGCAATCTTCGTGGAAGAGGAAGTGCACTGATTCGCCATAGTCTGTGGATTCCCAGTTGTTGACGAATCTTGAGTCTGCACAGATGCATCAGTGTACAAGGAAGAACTGAAATAGATAGAGTTAGGGATTCAGTTTAGCTCCATTAATTTGTAAAAATTAATTCAGTTGTCAGATGTCAATAATCTGAGAAATGAAGAGATCCTAAAGAATATTCTTACCCGATTTCTCTTTAATATGAGCCCAGTCTTTGTTGCTGTCTAGAAATTCTGTTAATCGAGAGCAGAGTTTAACATGACCCACATAATCAAGTAATTGGTCTATGATGGGTCCCACCCAGCCGCTGACTGAGGGAATAGAGAGGATCTCACAAAACTGTAAATAAATAAAAATGTATTTAATTTATTATTATTAATATAATAATATAAATTAATATTTAATTTATTTATATTTTGAAACAGCACCATGAAATAATTATAAAAAAAGTTTTAATCAAGATATTTTGACTGGAAATAAATCTATACCTCTAAACAGTATTCTGATGGTTCATCACTTAATAAATACATTGTTTCTCGTCCATTTTGTCTCGGTTTAATGGGCGGATGAGGATTACTGCCATATTGACATTTAAAACATGATAGTGCATCGCAGCCATTGTCCAGCAGGTACTTCATCATCGCTGTGTACCTCATACAAAAAACCAATACTGCTGGGAAGCTGGTTGGATGAGTTGGCAGCAGGGCATTAACATTAGCACCCTGCTTCACTAGTAAGGTCACTATTTCCATATGTGCTTTCCTTACAGCCACCAGCAGGGGGTTGAAGATATCCAGGTTTGGATCAGCACCTGCTTCTAACAGCATAACGACTGCTTCAGTGTTTCTGTTTGCCACAGCTGAGTACAGAGCCGTGCTGCGACGATCTTCATACATTTTTGACCAATCATCTGACAATTTCTCATTGATGTCATATCCTGCGTTAATTAATGTTTCTAGAACGTCATCTCTGTTACGTTCTGCAGCCAAATGAAGAGGACTAATGCCAGAGCGTGTCACTTTGGCCCTGTTAGTTTTGGGGATGAGCATGGTAACAAGGCTGAGAAAGATGAGAAAGAGTCATATTTATTTATGAATCAATACTTGAATAAAAAGAGAAAACATGAAAACATATTATTAAGACACATATGCACTGTAAGAGCTTAATTTTGTGATAATGACTTTCTACTTATTATGGCTATGTGCAAAATAAATATATACTTTGACACGAGATATTAACTTATTTATGAAATTATTTTATAATTCCCATATTACCATGTACAAAATATCATACGTTTGTTAGAGCCATAAGTTCACCATTTCAACTTATTTTGTTTTTAATCACGTTTAACATTTGAATAATGAAAAACTACATTACCCTTGATACTGAAAGCTCCACCAATCAGAGAATTGCAGTGAGCAATGCCATTCAAACATTCAAAATACTTGAATATGCATGCATATTTTTTAATAAAAAGGGAAATATAATTCCTGTATATAATCATCTTATACTTTTCCATCGTTTTCTTTCCCTCATCAAAACCATTAAGTACACAGACTTACACCTTCCTCTAAGATCGTTTTTAAATGCTTTTTTTGTTTCAAATAAAAGTTTGTAATGTTGTGCTTCACCTCATAGGTGTATGCTTTTGTTCGTGGTTTATAATTCAGAAATTTCTGACCACTGAATGCCTTGATTAAATATTCGAAAGTGCCATTAAGGAAAAATATGAAATGAATTGTAGTAGGCCTACTAACCTGTCATGGCCATTTTTTGCTGCAACATGAATAGGAAGTAATCCAGTTTTGTTGGCTTTGTTAACATCAGCTCGTTTTGACAAGAGTATCTCAACAACTTCAGCATGACCATACTTAGAGGCCTCAAATAATGCGGTTGCATCATCATTTGCCTGGGTATTTACATTACCCCCTAAAGAAAAGTTCACTAGGTTAATTCTAGTAGAATAAAAAGTAATTCATACTTTTTAATTTCTGTTTTACATCCAAAAAAGTAATAAAAAATTCTAACCTTTATATATTAGGTAGTTAAGTTCCTCAACAGCATTACACTGAGCAGCCGTGAACATAGCATCAATGCCATAAACGTTTCTGGCCCACAGCTTTGCCCCAGCTTGAATCAACATCTTACAGATCGCTAACTTTTTGTTCCTCACTGCTTCATGTAGCGGAGTCCCACCTTGAACACAGGCTTTGGTTGGTGTAGCTCCAAATCTCAAAAGAAGCTCCACTATCTCTTCATTAGCTTTCTCACATGCTGTGAAGAGTAAGAGTAGGATATTCAGACCTCTGGTTATTAGCTGTTGAGAGACATCATGCTAAAACTTTTACCTTTGTACAGTGGCGACTCCCACTGGTTGTTTGCAAGGTTAGGATCAGCTCCTTCCTCCAAGAGATACTTGACACAAGAAACGTGTTTGCGACTCACAGCCAGCATGAGCGGTGTCTGACTTTTGTTTGTTCGTTTGTTGATTGTATCTGGTTTAGCTGTGGGATGGAATACAACTGTGATTTTTGAGAAAGTGATTCTGGACATCAGAAAAAATTTTATAAAATCATTAATCACCTTTGAGCAAAATCATAAGACACTCCACATGGCCATAGAATGCAGACTCATGAATCGGTAACCAGCCGTCTTTATTGGGTTCATCAAGATTTTTCAATTTAGAATGAATGAGGTCTTGTAGAGCTTTTGCATCCCCTCTCCAAATGGCAGAGAGAAAAGGGTCTAAATCTCTGAAAGAACAAACATGCAAACAAATCTTAAGAACAAGAAACTTACGGGCTTTTATCTTGGGATGAGCCCAATAAACATTTTTTCAATTTTTGTTCACAATGTACAGTAATTCTTGACTTATTTTCTTTTTCAGTTACTTTTTCTATGAATGACATTTTTATGCCAATTACAGTACAATGTCTTAAGTTGACTCAATGTTTCAAATGATTTGTTCAAGAACAGTAATTCCATTCAGAACGGAAACATTAAATAATATGGTGTTTGGAACCTTTGAAAAAGTGGAGGGATATTCAGAAAAACAGCATGCTTGCACACACACACAAAATATTATTAAATTAGTTTTGCCACTCACTTCACAGTCTCTACTGTTACTCGCAGTTGTCCATTGTGCCTTGTCCAGGCAATCACCTTTTCTTCGTCTTTACAGAACATATGACTGTGAACATTTCTGTCGATTTTTGCACATCTGTTCTCACTGAAAAGAAGACAGCAACAATGGTTTTTATATATTGCAAGAGCCATAATCACAATTGTGATTTACAAACATTATATTGATTGTATATCTGAAGCAGGTGCACTGTTAAAAATAACGACTCTTGGCATATGTGGTTCCATCCATTTTACCTTTTCACAAAAGTTTTTTTTTAATAGTTTCTGTTGGTTCATCTATGGCAGGGGTGTTCAAACCTGTTCTGGCCTGTCCTGTAGTGTATATCTCCAACCCTAACTGAACACTCCTGAACCAGCTAATCAAGGTCTTCAGATTCTTATAGGCAAGGTCTTTAGAAACGTATAGGCAAGTGTGTTTTAAACAAGTTTGCAGGATGTTGGCCCTCTAGGAGCAGGACTGGACATCAAAGTTCTATGGCATCGTTGTGAAACCCCCATGTTAGAACCTTTTTTGAGTGTATTTGCGTATGACTGGAGGAAAAAAATATACCTGGGAGGGTTTGCAGAATTAGGGTTGCATAATGGCCGTCGTGTAGCTTTGGGGTCAGATGAATGCATGTGGGCTTGCACTTGTCGATTCTGCCATGGAGTTAAATTTGTATCAGCTAGGCTTCGTTCAATAGCTATCTGCAACAGCTGTTCTTCAGAAAAGTGTGCATAAGCACTGAAGTCCTCCAGGTCATCTTTTGTTGTCATTGAAGCAGCCATTGTCACACTGGTTGCTGCCATTTTGCACCTGTGATAATATAAGTATTTGATAGACATTCAAACAAATATATAATATATATATATATATATATATATATATATAATATAAATAAAGGACATTTAATTCTAATATCAGGTTATGTTGTAATTTTTGTCATTGATCAGTAAACATTAAAATCTCAGTTTTTCCACTGTACACAAGTTCCCTTACAATTTCTAACAGCATCATTGTCTACCTACCTTTCTACAGGATATCAATACGTTGAATGTGGTGCATGTGAATCTTCTCCTTTATGTGTAGAGCAGTTACTGCTGCTTGCTTTATGAAGAGTCTCTGAGAGATCTTGATTTCACGTCACGGTGTAAACAAACCGATTGCTGTATTAATATATCTTCTTGCATGTGATTCATTAGAGCATGTCTGGCTTAGACGTGACATGATCTTCCTTGCATACGGGCCAAGAGCAGAGCAGGAGATCTGTTTTGAAAATAAGAAAAATAAGAAGACTTTTGCCCTGAAACTAGAAAACAGCATTTAACTCGAACTCGAACATAAATTTATAAAAGGAACTGTTTCCATTTATTTACCCAATAAAGGGTGCGTGCACTACCTTTTGAAAGGGTTTCCACCCCAGTGACAGCTTTTGTACTGTACTTCTGAGAGTTTAAACAATTTTTTTGTGTCCTGGAATTACCAGGCAGGCTTTCTACACACTGTCCTATACCATACATTATTTACATAAGTAAATATCATTACGCGTCTAAAGCTTGAGTGACCTAATTTTCAAGACAGCTGTCTCTGAATGATGCCATGTGCTAGAAACCTCTCTGTGACACTGTAAACATCTCAGATGGATACTCATACCTCTTGTCCTATTAAATGACTCATGTATTTTCCTCTGTAGCTGTGTGGCAATGAAGGTTTGGAGCTTCACAATATTGCAAGTAATAATGAAGCATGAATGTAGATGTTAGATATTTTAATAATAAACCAGATTTCTAATCAACATTTGATCCAAACATGCAGTTCAGTCTGCATATTGGTGGTATTCTATATGCACTTGTGCTTTTTTGTTTCTGTGTAGATGCTTAGGAGCTCAGAACAAAACAGCTTTCATCCTGCTCATAAGCTAAATTATCCCATTTTTTACTGTGTTATGGCAAAGTCTCTTTAAGACAAGGGAATTCTATAGTCTTTGGTTATTGGTAAAATTATGTTTTATTTGTTGATTCCTTTATTTCAGTCATTAATAAATTAACTCAAAATAGTCATTCATGTATACCATCAGCTTGTTTTTTTCCACTCAGGCCAAAATGAATGTCACAATTTAAGCTTGAATGCATGAAACGAGCTGCACAGACTCCCACTGGTTCCTAATGCATACAGTCAGTACATGAGCACCACCATCTGGTTAAAATATGTTACAAAATGTTATAAAAGAACATAAACATTTCCCTGTAAGATATTTTGATCTACATTTTTAAATATTATTCAGACTAAACCATTACAGGGCTTCTCATATACGTATAGAATAAACAAGTTTAATCATACTTAGCATCATTCACTGAAAAAGTGTATATACTTGGGTATAATGGTTTCTTCAGGTAACAACACCTTCTGAAATTTATAACAATATTATAGTAAATAATGTTAGCATTTTTTTCTGTTATATTGTTGGATGATCCTGATCAGCAAGGACCTTACTTAGCTAGAGAAAAGTAGTTCACACAAATGTGAAGTCATTCATTTAGATATATTGAGAGTAGAATCCATAATCTTTTAGATATCTGGGAATACACACGTTGAGATGAGAATATGTACAGTTGACTGTTGTCAGTCTAGCAGTGATGTGAGAAACTCAGATCAGGGGGCTAAACATGGATTCTGTGAGATCCCAGTGGCTAAACCTTTCCAGCTGGCCTGATATGACCTGTTATCCAATAGGGATATAAACAAGGATAGTCAAGATCTCTGGAGGCCAGACTAGCGTTTAGTTATTTCACATAGGCTTGTAGCCACATGTGCTTATAAATAGGTCTGCTTTATGTAGAAATAAGCTGACTCCTGCATGATTTCAACAAATCAGAGTGAATGATAATTCAGTAAGACATTTTACTGACCTACTGATTTTGGGCTTCTTACGCTTTACCACTCGGTCCTTGTGCCGATTTATTTGTTTCATAACTTGGAAGAGCCCAACTGTTTTATAGCAATATATAATCTGTTGAGTCTGTTGAGCCTTACAGCAAAATGGCTATCCTTTACAAAAATGAACTGCAGTGTAATTGCAGTATTATTTGAATAATATGTTGTAATATGATGCCGTTCACATAATTTAACTATGCAGTGCACATATAGTTCATTGTAGTGCAACTGCATTTTAGGGCACTACATTTTATAA
>JAUMHI010000023.1:1579866-1625233 GCA_032359435.1 Enteromius unitaeniatus
GGCTGCCCACTGCTCCGGGTGTGTGTTCACAGTGTGTGTGGTTGTTCACTTCTCACTGCTGTGTGTGTGCACTTGGACGGGTTAAATACAGAGCACAAATTCCTAGTACTAGGCCACTTGTCACGTCATTTCATTTTTTCCATTTCATTTCATTTAGGGTGTGCCCTTTGTACTTGGGGCTCTAAGCATGTGCCTAGTAGCCACTCTGAATAACTTGGCAACCACCTACTGTAACAACTCTCTAACAACTAATAAGAACTTTTCTGTACAGTTAACATTACTGTGAATTTTTCAAAATGACTCAGCAGCACATACCAGCTCTTTTCAAATATATGCTGAGATGTGCTGTTTGGAGAGATTGATTGCGTAACCTTTGAGAAATGTGTGCGTGGGGTAGCTTTTTAGACAATAAACAATTAGGTACATGACGAACCAGGTGCTCTTTTGAGAAGGTGCATTGTAAGTACAGGTGTATATTTCTATTGTTTTGAACAGCCTTCGATACAAATCTTTACACCTAATGCGTGAGGCCTGGCTCATAGCGGATTCACAAGAAGTGCTCTGTGTGCACCCATAGTATGAATAGGTCTTCATGCCATTTTCATAGAATGGCTGCCTTTGAAATGGCCGCCTTCATTATGTTTGTGGAATAACACCTTGGAAAGTAGGGCTCTGGGTCTTTTTAACTGCAAATGATGTGATTGTTTCAGCATACAATAACCTGCATACAGCCATATGCTAATGTGGCCCAATAGTGTATTGTCCAAAAAACGGCATACTGCAACAATATTAACATCTGTTCTTCTTATTTTGAGCCTAAACACAGCAACAACCGAGGTTGCTGATACCAATATCATCAAGGGATAATCAAAAATGAAAATCATTGTTTACCCACCCTTATGTCTTTCCAAACTTGTATGCGTTTCTTTCTTCTGTAGAACACACAAAAATGATATGTTTTGATGAACAAAATAGTCTCGGTTCCCATTACCTTCAACTGTATTTTTGTCAAAATAATGGACGTCAATGGGGATGAAAATTGTTGCCAATAATTTTCCAAATATTTCCACAGAACAAAACAAGTACAGTCTTGGAATGACATGAGGGTGAGTAAATAGTGACAGAATTTTATTTTTAGTTGCTATTATGTCAAAGAGGTCCTTGTATTCTAGATTTACTATGTATATTCATATGAGAAATTAAAAAGTAATGCAGCTTTACTATACGAGCCGATCTGCATAAATTGAAATACAGAGATTTAAGATTCCCTCTCCACCCCCCAATAAATGTCCTTCATATCGGAGCAATCCACGGGGATACATCATCATGTCGTGACAGCACTTCAAGGCCCCAGCAGATCAATAAATAAATGACACTTTTTGTGTGCAAACAAATAATCAAAGGGTGAAGAAAACATTGCCAGAGCTGCAATGGCCCTGATATATAGCCATCATGGGGATGGAGGCAGGAGCTAACATGCCCAAAAACAGTACAGATGAAACACAAGACCTTCCTCTGACCTCACATGAAACTGTATAATTGCTTACTCGAGAGTTTTATCCAGTTCAGCGACCCCCTTGAATGCTCCTCAAATAGTGCAGGGGAACGGATCCAAATCCCTGCCACATCCCCAAAGCCCTAATAACAAATTCTGTACAAATTCAGCATTCCGTTTCAATGCCAAACTCTTGCATGTGCTTAGTCCCAAAAGTCAGGTAGGAGCCTTTAGCTGGAGACAGCATCCGAGGATAAAGAGGGAAACGTGAATTGATCGTGTAAAGCACCAAAGAAAATGTGCAGATTAGACATTTTATATTATGTGCAGAGGCGAAATGCTGTTGATTCGAAGGATGGTGAACTCTAACTCTGTTATCTTTCATAAACCACTTGGTTAAGCGTAGAAAAAAAAAAACAAATCAGAAATCCGCCCAAAGAAATACTTGCCTGAATAAGTTCAACAGAGCCTGAAAGAAATAATTAACCGAGCTGTCAGTATTCACACAAACACTCAAGTTTAAGGCTGCTTACACACACAAGCAAAAACACAAGAACAAAGCAATAATGGGGCACCAGTCCTTTCGGTCTGCTCGTGTGAAGTGGTAATGAGGAGCACATCAAGCTCCTGTACTGCTGTTTTATAATAAGTCGTCTCACTTCATCTGTCTATCTAGCACCAGAACGCCCTTCTTCAGCATCTCCCCACCCTCTGTTTTATCATTACCCTCACTTCATTTTCATGCCAAATAAAATATGGAGAGAGACATTTTTCACTATGGTTGTTTCTCTTCGAGGGGCCCTGAGCCAAAAATGGCCACTGTAGTGCAGACTATGGATGACAGTAATTAATTACAGCTGAATATGGTATGATAATAGGCTCCACTGATATAATTAGCTTCAAGAGCCTCCAAAGTATATTTCTGCCCACCTGGTTCATCCTTTATACCTGTAATTAAAAAAAGATCATTTGGGAAAGATTTGCTTTGTTGCCTCTTGATTAGATCTAGCAACGTTCAGTCTGTTTTGTCATGGTCTCTCAACAGGACACAGTAGCGGAAAACCACAGGCAAATTTGAAATGGTCGTCGTCTAATTTGCTGACACAAAGGTTGCAGGTTTAATCCAAAAGAGGTCTGACCCAGAAAATTGAGTTGTTGAAATCCGCACACTGTTCTGTGACCACTGGGCTCTCAAACAGGACACTAAACTCCAGATTGCTCTAAGGGCGGTCTGTTGTACAACGCAAAAAGCATCACTCTGAATTAAATCATATGCCTCATAATAATATGTCTGATTATTGCATTTTAAATAGTAAAACTGGCCTATTAACATATAATATCTATAAAGCTATAAGTGAAGAGTGTAGTCCTGACAGGCAATGTGTCAAAATGCATGGTGATATTCCCTCAGTTCAGACAGTCACAAAGGTCATATCTGTGGCTACCTGCAAATCATCTCAGTTCCCTTAAAACAAAAAGCTTTAGCCGTTCCCTAGTCAGCTATGTTTTCCTGAGATCGGCCAGGAATATTGCCTGAGCCTTTCTTCGCTGTAAACATGAAAGTGAGACATAAATCTTGTGTAAAATATCTTCTGCTAGAAAACTCCACTTGATACAAATTCCCCAGCGTGTCAGACACCAATACTCTCTGGCTAATTTATCCATTCGCTGTCGGTTACATGTTCTGGTTCTGATATAGTGAGCCTATGGCTAGAGTGAGAAATCTCTGCAGCTAGCTAGAATCAACAAACAATTGAATAGATAAGCCAGTTTTAAAATTACAATTGTAAAACAAGCGAGCATAGAAAGAAAGGTTAAAAGGTGCATGACCTGTTCAATCATAAAAAAATGACAATGCAAAGAGAATCAAGGTGGACACACACTGAAGTGAGACTGACAGTGATTTAAAGGGCATCTGAGGTCAGCACAGAGCTGGTGACACTTGAGATGTGAAAGGAGAAATAAACGTCCCTCTGCCTGATTAATTCAGCTGGCCATATTCCATTACACTGTACAGAACTTTTGAAAGGATCGGTCTTCCTCATTTAATATAAATCACACCCAGCTTTATTTGATTCAAATTATTGTTTCCAATACAGTACATTTTGTGAAATACTATTGCAGTTTAAAGTAACCTTTTTCTATTCCAATAGAATTCGTTTTTCAGTAAAGTTGAATTTTCTGTCATTACTCCAGTCTTCAGTGTGACACGGTTCTTCAAAAATAACTCTAATATGATGATTTGCTGATTATTTTATGCATAAAGTTCAGTATTTATTACATTTTAGCAACACTGCCAATGACCTTACTATCGTACTTTTGATTAATTTAACGGACCCTTGCAGAATAAAAGCATTAATTTCTTTTAAAACCTTTAGCTGATCCCAAACCTCTAAGCAGCAGTATTTATATTTCATTTAATAAATTGTATATATATTTGAGTATCTTAGCAACATATCTCACAGAAACATTAAATGTGCTGACAGTTCAGCTTGCACATGCCAGGGATCGAAGAAAAGAAACATTTCTGACTTGTTGATGACTTTCACCTGGGCTTATGTTGGAAAAACAGCTTTCCATTCTAATTGCTGTTTTGGGGAAAATTGGCAGATAAGTTTCTGCAGAGGCAGACAAACAAATCCACATATCTCGCTAGATAAAGCTGCACTGGGAACTGTCATAAGAAACAAGATCCCAAGGATATTACGTTTATATAATACAATAAAGCCTTGAAGGTTGCCAGGAAACTCAAATGCACAGACCCACTCTAAAAATACTCAGCTGCCCCAATAGAATTGTTGATAAGCGCGTCAGATTCTCACTTAGTTCTGTACATATTTGAAAGGGTCAGTGGATGTCAGGGAAACAGACTAACCTCAAGGTATTTTGTCTCATTTTATTTCCTCAGAAACAAAGAATAGCCTTCATACGCTCAATAAGGTTGATTTCAAAGCATTTTCTCTGCCAAGAATCAGAATAAAAGTAGTGCAAGACAACCTAGTGGTTGTGACCATACACCTATTATTCCCCATGCAAGGGGAAGAATGTCTTTTTCAAGCCGCAAGAACACAGCGGGGGTTCGCGCACCATAACAGAACACACTGAGTTTGCTGTCAGCTGGAGAAAAGCTGACTGAGTTGCATATGGGGAAGAAAAAGGTCTCCACAAGCCACTGAATACTCTCTTCCACAGCCTCACCCTCGTTCTCTGCATCTCTCGCACATGGTAATGATGTTCATCCCGTGGGGCTTTGCATGCTCTGTTAATGGGTAAATTCATCAAAGTCAGTCCTGTTTCGCTGCGCATCCAGGTTAATTGTGTCTGTTTACACATGCACATGATATCCCTTCTTGTTTCTCCTCCCAAAGCAGAGCAAAACTGAGATGAAGTGTGTACCAGAACACAACATCCACTGCAACAGTGTGCAATAGAGCAGTCAGCCATCACTGTACACACACTCTTAAAAATAAAAGCATTTGTTAAAGCAATGCCATAGAAGAACCAACCTGGGTTCCCCAAAGAACCTTTCAGTGCACACCCAGTATTAAAACAACCATTATGGAGAAATATCAATAAACTAAAGAACTTCTCCTGAAATTAAGCAGTTCCAGGGATGTTAAAGGTTCTTTGTGGAACCTGCACAGCTGCCAATTCAGTGTGAGATGTAGAGAGACAGTCTGTGTACTCATTTTCCAGGAGAGACTTCCATGGCATCACTCTTGACTGGGTATTTGTTTCTACACAGAAGAATGGCACTCGCTGTGAACTCATGCTCATGCCCTAGGGATACTGGGCATTTCTTTCATGTGCCTAGAGCATATTGTGAGCCATATGGTGCCCATTTCATATCGGTAGTAAGCGACTAAAGATATCAATCAAAAAGCCATTGAAATCCTATCATTGCAGGTCAGCGTTCTCCATCCTATACAAGGACCACACAATCCTAAATGACTGGCCTGGCAGTTGTATTCGATGGACTTTCTCTCCATATATTCTCTCAGTGAAGTGTAATAAGAAAAACACACTTATACTGAAGATGCATTCTCCAAAAACAAAACTTAAATGTCTTATGCCTGCTGCTCATCCAAAAGTAAATTTGCCTTGTTGTACAGAATTTTAGATATTTTAATTGGAAAACAAATCTCATTAGGAAAAGTATTTCTGTCAGTGGTGGAGGCATGTTTTTTTTTTTTTTTACAATTAACAAGATACTAAACAAAGGGCAAAGGATCCCCAAAGAATGATTAGTATACAAATTGTTTGCATCTTATTGGCTTAATCTAAAGGTGCACTCTCCATCACAAAGCCTCTCTAGCAATTTGGCAATTGACTCCGATCTTGCTGCAGTTGGGCTCAATATCTTTGCGCCAGCTTGAGCTGATTATCTCCACTCAGATAGAAGCAAATCATTTGGCATCAAATATGCTTCATTTGGTTTTCCATAAAAGACTTGCTTGTGGGTGATCCATAGCTAACTAACAGGTCAAGCAAAAAAGCAAATAAGTACAGTTTCTACAGAAAAACCCAAATGAAAAGAGAGAACTGGTTGTAATTAGGCTAGTAGGGGTTTGTCGAGATCTTAAATAATTCTAACATTATGAAATTCATCACTCCCGGACAGCTACTTTCTCATCGTTGATCAGAATTTGTCTTAAACACATTACAGCAAACCGACATGGCAAATGTTTGTCTCTTTCTCTTAAAAAACATTTAGACCTTTAAATGTAGGAAGAGAGGTTTAAAACTGGAGCCACGTACGGTATATGAAATGCACATCTATTACTTTTTTGTTTTATAAAGGAACACTACATGGTTTTCCATGTGCTTCCAAGTAGACACGTTTACATATTTAAGCAACTTC
Organism: Enteromius unitaeniatus; assembly: GCA_032359435.1. NCBI lineage: Eukaryota > Metazoa > Chordata > Actinopteri > Cypriniformes > Cyprinidae > Enteromius > Enteromius unitaeniatus. The sequence continues at coordinate 1,586,223 of JAUMHI010000023.1, forward strand.
TATTTGACCATGAAGGTCAGGGAAGAAAAGAAATATTCTATACACAAAAAAGCTGAATAAATATCAAGGGATGACAATGCACCAGCAAACAGTGAAATAAACTCATTCAAATTCAAATCCAGTACTGAGCAATATGCATGACTCTGTCCGCCCTACTCTCATTGTATATATTTGCTGACCAGATACCTTTCGCTTTCAAGCATTAACTTGCTGACAAGACTTTAAAGATCGCAAATCTAAAGCATACAAAATTTAAAAGCAATGCAGCAGTAACCTTTCTGTAAGCAATCATATTGGGTGAATCCTCATCTGGGTCGGCTATGCCCACGGCACCTTGGTCCTGAGAGGCCTGGGCCATGTTTGGTCCCTTGATCTCTCTTTCTGTCTCTCTGTGAAGAAAGGACAGAACAGAGATTAGTCAATCAGAACAGATTCCAGCGTGTCGCCGAGACAATATATGAAATATTATGTACCGTTGTTTGTGTGAAAATGTGAACGAGACTTGAGAAAGCACATGGGACTATTTTCAATAGAACATTTCGTAAATTACGCAAAATACTATCAAGACCTGAAAAAAAGCAAACAACATCCTGGACTAATTTATGATTCTATCAATAGCTCATATTCACTGTCATAGTGTGGAAATATCTAGACCTTCATAGGAACTGACATTTAAAAAAAAAAAGAAAAATAAAAAGCTTTTATTCTGTTCCACTGAGGAAAGAAAGTCCTGCAGTAGGGTTTTTCAAAGTGTGGGGCCGTTGTAAGAGCAGCATGGAATGGTGCCCTAGTTCTCAAATCTTTTACAGTTTCACACATTCAATTCCAGCACATTGATGATACATATGGAAGGGACCCAGAAAAAATTCACAGTAGTACAGTACATATCAGATATAAATTGATGGAGGGGAATAGTTTCAAGGAACAATGACTTAAATTTCAGACTATTCAGTTACCGCATGCTTTATGTGACTCCGCATACAATGATTCATGTGAACCATGTTATAAAATTTAGAATTTCACCATTTATAATGTGTGTCGTGCACTGAAGTCATTTAACAGTCCATAGTGTGAGTAATGTGTACATGCTGAAAATTCATCAAGAAGTATACTTTAGTCACATGGACAATGCAGATAGGCCTAATAATAAAGAAAACGAGTAAGGGTGACACCCCATGCACTCAAAAGCCACTTTTTTATAATGAAAAATGCAAAAGATCCGTTTAATTTTCCTTAATGTTTGGAGACTATTTTAATAGACAGCAGCTGTCAGAAATCAATATCATATTTACTTAAATGACCCAAAAACATTGGTGCTGGAATAACGACATTATAGCTAGAAAATAAATTTGGTTATGTCCACCTCTAATTACCTTAAATCTGTAAACTCACTTGTTGTGAGATTATGAACGCCGAGGGATTCAGCTTCCACGCGTCTAATAGGTTCTCAGAAAGCGATTTATCGACCACTCATAATTGGAGTCAGCAGAGAAGACATGGGCTAATGGAGAAGGTATGCTGACTTACACATCATTCTTCAATACAGCCGACACATGTGTAGCCTAGATTGTAGCAAGAATTGTAGCGTCTTAATTAAACCTACATAGAGGTTTTTGAGTCTGAACACTACTCTATAAAACACTTGCTTACTTTACAAAAAAGAAAAAAAACTATGCATTTGGTCTTCAGCACAGGCTGCCCTTCACTACACAGGAGCCTGTGTGGCACCTGCACGAGTGCGCTAGACAAGACAGAAGATGCTCAAGTATCTCCTCGAACCTTTTGTGGACTTATTTCAGTGACTCTCAATCGGTTATGCTCTTCCACGATGGAGCGCAGGCTCAAAACAGCTGTTTGTGATCGACACCAGCGAACCCAAAGGTAGAAATGTTATTCATTTGCGCGTGGGCATGATTTCCCAGCGCCGCGTTGCACTACAAACATGTGCAGCTATTTAAAAAAAAACAACAAACAGCTGCTTTCAGAGCGCAATTCCCACAGGAACACCGGTCCCAATTCACACAGCACTCCACAGAGCGATGCCGAATATAGGAGACAGAAAAGCCCCGTCACTGAAAGACACAGCCTCGATGCGACAGGATGATTCAGTTCAAACTCACCAGCACTTCGGGAGCCACTTCAATCCAGCGCTGGACATGACAAGTTTACACACAGTCAAGCGCAAACTGATGACTGGAAGAGCGCATTACCTTAGTAAGTGCCGCCTCGTCCACTCCTCGGAGCTCGATTTCCCCTCCTTAGCAACCAGAAAAGAGCAGGTTCATGATCTAAAAGGCTAGAAGAGACTGTGGTGATGGGGGTAAGACCGTGCCGCTGTGGAAAGCAGTGGGTTCCTTCCGCTGGATCCCAGCGTGGGTGGTCGCTGCGTGGAGTGGAGTGCTCAGGTACAGTGTGAAGATCCTGGCATGTATGTGTGTGTGTGTGTGTGTGTGTCAGAGGCAGGGACGGTGGGTGGGAGGATAAGAGGGTGGGGGTTTGGGGGTGGAGTGTCTCCCTCTGTAGTTTCTGGCAAGCAATTCTGAAACATGTATTTGTTTATTAAAAGAAAACGCTTTTGCAGGCTTAGCGGTTTGAAATTCTGCCATGTGATTACAAACATTCATTGGAGTAATCACCTCTAATCTGTGCTTTTCTCTCATTGGGATTTTTTGCTACATTAAAATTAGACAAACTGTGCGGCGTCGGGATTAGGGTTAAACGCTGGATCCAGTCACGAAGAACTGTAATGCACGAACACAAGAAACAGTGCAATAAAAACAAAATGGTCCTGCCTATGTAAAATAAGCAATGCACGCACTGTGTCCAAACTCTTTGTAAAGCATGCAAGACATGTCCCTCTTAAACAGGTAAGTGTCAGACGGGATGGATATGTAGAGACAAACAGCCTCAGAAATGACTAAAGTTATTACGCTGTCACATATTTGTAGTTGTTTATGAATAGTAGATTTAATACATGGAGAGGACTAACTTATCATTCTGTAACTGCTGGAAAATCCCATCATGCAATGCTGATTGGCTGTCAATAAAAGAACGTGCCTATTATAGACACTACCCTACCGTCAAAGCAAGCAAAAAGGGAAATATACAGTAAGTACATGTTATGCTTTTAAAAGCAGGCACTAGATTTTTAATATCATATTTATATTTAAATGCGGTTCTGTCAGAAGGCACAACTAAAGTAGAATGGCCATCAATGGAAGATGTTTTCAACAGAATATGGAACCAGAAGGAAGAAAAAAAAAAGAGAGAGGCGGTATACTTTGTCATTTTTAATCAGTGAGCGTGACAGATTGACTGAGGAGGGCAAGAATTCATCAAAAACAGCTGTCAGGTGAGAACTGCTTGACTACAACTGAGCTGTGGCGAGTGGGATGCCATTTTATGTTACTTTAATCAAGTCTATATTAAAGTTTTTGGACTGGGACAAGAAAGTAGAGTAGAATTGAAAGTTTTTTATAGTACATCAAGTGCTTTTATCCAAGATCAAGGGAAATCTGATGATTCCTCAAATATGATCCCTTTAAAACAAAAGAGGAAGAATAAGTCACATATCTGAGAGATACGGGCAGCCAAAACAGGTGTTTCATACCAGAGTGCACAAAAAATGGATTAGATTGATTTAAATGCACTGCAAGATGAGTACACTGTTAATTCATCCACATCAGAATGTCACACATCTGGACCACAGAGACCTCACAGAGAACACAGTGTCTTTTGTGTCCTGTTCTTGAGGAAGCCTGCAGGTCCACTCATGCAATCTGCTACTTCATTTGTCTGCAGCATCCCCTCTTCTATCCCTTACATATGCACACAAACTCACACACCCAAACCCCCTTTCTCTTTTTTTCTCTCTCTCACTGGCTCTTAATTGGCCTTCTGGCACAACTCAGATGAAACATACCCACAGGGAATCCTGATGGAGTGCTGGGAGTTGCTCTTTACTTTTTGTTACATTTTCTTCAACTTCTGATAAAAGATGATGCAATAAGGAATGATTTACAGAAAGTAAAAGTGCACCTTGCAACTTCACAGAGTAAGTTGCCAGTGTATATAAAGAGATGGTGTTGCTCAAGTCTAGCAAGGGCCTTTGTTATCAACCCTTGACCAAATAGCAAGTACTCTACTATGCAGAGAACAGCCAGGAAACAACTATTTATCAGTGCCAGGAAGTGTCTTTATCGCATACTCTGGCAGCCCCTTCCTGAGCCCTAGGTGTTAAAACAGCTCTTACACTATTTTTGGGGCTCTCTGTCCTGCATTGTTTTAGTCTGGATGTATAAAAGTGGCACCACTGAGCACAACTGTGTTTACACAAGTATATAATTTGATTGGTTGTTTTTAAGCTATAACACCATAAACTTGCCCCCTGCTGCGATTTAAAATATGGATGCTCCAAACAGGCATTAGTACATGCTCAAATGCTTGCTTCTCCGAAATCAATACAGTCAAAAGCCATTAGGGAGGAGTAATTGTTCATCATGTCTGAATCACAAATGTATTCAGCCAACCACTCACTCAAAGAGGCATGTGTACACACATATACAGTCATAATGGACAGTGGCGCATATCGGCATCAGCACAAATTGTCAGTATCAGAAACCCACCCACTCCAGGCTAGATTAATTATTTAGACTAGCGAGAGATGCAAGAAATGCAGAGGTGTTTCCTATCTCCAGTAGTTTAATTGCATTGCGCATACACACACACACACACACAATCATCTCGCTAAATTAGCTGTTTTCCATTTCATGCGGACAAGAAATGATCTTCCATTGAGCAGCAGGATGAATATGTGCTGCAAATGCTCTCGTTTCCTTCTCGCTTGCGCTGAACTAGAGATATTTCCGTCTTGAAAGTAATGGTCCAATGTACATGTCGCAAGAGTGTTACATTTGCAGTGCATTTATGTTCTTTCCTACCAAAGAGACCTGCAGGAAAGGGCACATGTTGCGCAAGTGCCAATTATTAGAGCAGGTAGCTTAGAGAACAAGTCAAGTGTTAAAGTCTGACTGTGACTGAAGCAAAAAAAAAAAAGAGCTGTCTAGTATTGAGCTAAAATTAAGCCTAGTGCACATTGGTAATGCCAGAAACAAAATTAATGAACGAGATATTAACAAACAGAAATAGTTTCATGTCAACTCAATGTCAAAAATGCTATTGGGATCGCCACCTAAATGCATACTACTCATATGAGATTAATAACATAAATGTTATTAATAGTAAAAATACACAAATAACAAAAACAATTATGGCCGCGTTTTATGGGCAGGGCCTATAAGGATTAGGCCATAGTTCAATTAGCACCTTTAAGTGTCATTAAAATGATCAAAAATGGAAAACACTAACACTGCTAGTGTCTGGTAGTACACTATAAAAAGAAATACGTAAAATTTATGGTACAAAAACGGCAGCTGTGGTTGCCAGAATAAAACCGTGAAAAATACAGTATCAATATTTTTGGTTTTACGGTTTTATTTAAAATTTACAGTTAAATACCATAATTTCTAATAAGAAACCGTAATAACTGATATAATGTTAATATACCAACCTATTAAAGAAGTGAAATCTATTTTGTACCTTTGAAATACAATGCACGTGGTGATGAGAAAGCTTTTAAATAGTAATACATATAGATGGTGCTCAATGTCATTCACAAAAACACTATCATGGTAAGAATTATTAAACTAAAATGGGCAATAAACATTCATTTAACAACATTACATGTAACATACAACCCTAATAAACCCAACTGATACAAAAAAAAAAAAACTTAAGAAACATAGAAAACCATCAAATTCAAACTAAATTTAAAATGCAGGAATTTACCATTAACCGTTTTACTGTAGCATTTTCACAGTTTTTTATCGTTAAATTCCCAGCCATTTTTACAGTGTAGGATAAGATCCAGTAAGAGTAAGAGAAGAGATGTTTTTCATGGCATTGGTTCTGTGTCTAATTTCTCTCGTTGTTCTTTTCTTTGAATAGTGCAAATTGTGGAGAGCTCAGTCTACGGACAACCACACTGAATTCTGACAGCATCTACAACAGCCAGCACTCTTGGGAAGAGCTCTAAGCCCTTTGCTCCCACTACTTGTTCTACAACATGTTTATTTCAAGTGCACTAAAAATTCCCCATTGCATTGTTCAACCTAAGTTCCCCGAGCAGAGGACACTCCACTTCAGCCTGGGCCCGAGTCTTCTATATGTCCATTTCCAATAGTCTGAGGCAGATACAGTAATAACACCATTGACATTTGCTCGGTTATATATCAGAAATGTCTTCTGCTTGAAAATCCAGCAAGGTTATTTGACTTTCCTAGCTCGGGCTGTAAACGTTGGCCAGAATCAGGCGCTGCAGGTAAGAGATGCCCTTTCCATTCTTTTCCATTTTGGATTAACATTAGCATTTCCACAAAGAGAAGCAGCTTTATTCCGCAAATTCAGCTACATCACTTCGGCAGTGGCATTAGACGGGATTCAGCGGCACGCAGTTACGGGAGGGTTAACGTCACAATCAGAAGCAGATCAGCAGGAGGACATGAGGAGCCCTTGGCAATCCAGCCCTGCTCTTCAACAGGCTTTGCTGATTACTTACTGCAAGGTGCAATTATCCTCGCCGTTACCGTGGCAAAAATCAGCCTCTCCCACAAAAGCACAACACTGATGGAGAGGAAGACAAAAACATGAAACAAGGGCAAAGATTGCAGCAATAATAATAAACACGAGGAGACGTGGAATGACATTCAACTATGGCATTTAAATTAATTTATTGGCTCAGAAAGCAATGGCAGATTACACCTCATAGAGCAGGCGGCAAGCACGAGCCATTTGTTTTGACCAGTTCATGAATAATTACAGCACCTCAAATCAAGTTTTTTTTATTATTATTTATTTATGAAACCGTAATACTGTAATCACTGGAAAGTCTCTTTTTAAACCTCTACATTTTACAAAGAAGATGAACAGTATATGTAAACAGTACTTTTTGTTTGTAATCGTAATGCTCCTTTTTAAAATGTGCACATCATTAAAAACACAATTCTTTAAAGTTTAGATGGGAGAATATATGGAGTAACGTCTAATGACACGATATAGAAGAGACGGAGGGTAGGGAACACCTTCCCAGCCTCGCCTCTCTCAAAAAGTGACTGCATACGTAAGAACAAGAAACAACATCAAAAGCCATATGTTTATGCATGTCCATAAACCAATAGCGATAGATTCCTACAAAACAAAAACAGTGCAAAGAAACTCAGGAAGCTAAGAACAAAAATCGAGAAAGAATGAATAATAAAAAAAAAAAAAATTCACATTCCCACAGTCATCAATATTTACCTTGAACAAAACCATTTATGCGTTTAAAAATTATAGAGGATTGAGAATGTTGGAAAAATGAATACCAAACCAGAAGGGAGAGATGCGAGAATAAATAGCAGTCGTGTTTTCTGCACTCAGGGAGTTTGATGCTCGTTTCACCCTCCTGACTGAAGCAGCAAAACCTGGAAATGAAACTAATAATCTCACGTCGTTCTCCACGTTGTGCAGGTCATCCCTGTTTACAGGGATTTTCGACCGAGGCAATGTTTGGCATTCTTCGTGTGTCGTTCTCTGCTGGCATCGGGAGGCACTTTCTGAGACACTTCGAGTGATTCCTAGAACAGAATCGATTATGGCTGCTCACTGTTCGCAAACTCCAATCAAAGTAACCTCCGGATCCATTGTGCACATCTTTTTCACAATACTTAAAGTATCCAGACACTGACTCTGAGAAACCAGCTAGGGTTTCCTGCACAATATAAACAGGCCCTTTGAAGCAGAAAATGGAGAGCTATACAATATACATTACTTGGGTCAGTGATAAAAGTAGGGCAAGATGTTTGGTCTTTGATGATGGACCTTTTTGCTCTGGGAATGCCACTAAGTTCAAACGAGGGACTGAGGAACTGACAACAAGAGCAAAGTGCTATAACCGGGTGCAAGATTATAGGGCAGTTGTTCAATATTATTGATCCCAGACAGTGAAGCAGGATTTTAACTAAGCCGTCCCTCTGGTTCCGCGCTTGCACGATGATGGCCACAGCACTCGTTTGAGTGCATTCTTTCTGAGGCGAGTTCCTGTAAGCAGCCCACTGCATTTTTCATGAGAACTCATAACTCCCGTTATGCCTCTCTTAGTTTTCCCTTTTCTCAGAAAGGCACCTCCTCTCATCCCTGATATTGAATCCAATACCCGTGTGTCTGCTTTTTATAGCAATATCTCTTGTTTGAATGGAAGGTTTCCATCGCTATGGTTGTGTATAGGCATCGTGGAAACAAACTGGAATAGATTAGAGCTGAAGTCAAGTGAGACGATCACTTATTACCACTAGATGGTACTAAAGCAACACAATAGCAGACTAGGGCACCACAACTCGCACAAAAAAAAAAAAAAAACAAACACTGCAGCTCAGGCAGAACTCTACTAGAAATAAAAATAATACCGAAAATAAAAACATAGTCCAAGTGAAGTGACATCCCCTTCTGAAATAAACACTATTCACAGATGTCCGTTGTACTGCACGCATAGAGAATCAAGAATTGATTACCCAAAACATAAACAGAATAAATAACTGAAGTGTTCCCAAAATAAGACTTGTCCTTAAATTCCAGACTTGTGGGATCATCACTGTTCGTACCACAGACTTGAGATGTACTTCGAGGCAGGATATTGCCAAAGTTATTATATATGCGCAAGTCCGGTCCTTGGGACAAGGGTTTAAGACTTCCTGCTATTGCTTCGATTGATGTTGAGATGAAACATCACAACACAACACAAAGTTTTGACTTCATTATGAGCAAATCACTTCATGCCGCCTTAAACAGAACAAAAAAAAAAGGTGTTCCTTCTTTTGAAAGGAATGGTGGCACATGACGCTTGTAAATTGGTTTCGCCAGAACATGCAGAAAATTTTACGACTGGATGCTGAAATATAGTTGTGTGGCAGAGGAGTCTTCTACTCTGGCTCTGAGGCAGGGGATCTTCACGGGGCAGGACTGTAGCACTGTCCAAATGACTGGAACCCAAATGTCTGGTTGTCATTCGTAAGTAGGGCACAGGAGGTACGAGAGCCTGGAAGGCAGAGGCTGGCATCACAGCCAGTTACTACTTACTCCTGTGGGCACTTCTAATGATGTCCTGGAGGGGGGGATCTAGAGAGAAGTCATCACAGGAAAAAGCTGAAGATTTGTATTTTTGCCCTCCCCTGACTTTGAGTCGAGTTAGAGTTGGTCATTATCGCCACGGTCTGTAGAGGAATGCTAATGTGAACATCAAATTATGTTGAATTGGGAATGGACAATTCTCAATCTGGTCTCACATGGGAGTAAAAGTCTCTCCCACGTCTGTCTGGTCCTTGAGAAGTCTATTGATCTTGCCTGTCTTCTGCAGTTGGCTCAGTTCAGATCAATGGTGTTAAAGACCCACTCTGTGAACTTCTTGAGCTTGGCAGCGGAGCTCTGAGACTCATCTTGCAGCCTCTGATTGTCCTCCCAAAGCCTCTTAACTTGTGCCTGCAGTTTCAATTTCTCTTCCCTTTCCTGAAGAAACAAACAGGAAAAAACAGAGTGAGAGAATGATAAATACACAAACTTTAGATTTCAACAATTACTGTGGCTAAAGACAAAAAGGTTCTCCTCACTTTCTTCAAATCGTCCTGCAACATCTTGACCAAAGCTTCCAGCTGAGAAACCTTCCCACTGTAGCTTGAGGGCCCCTCACTAAAAGAAGAACAAGAGTTATAACGTGCAAAAAACTACAACAAAACTAAGAAACCATACAAGCATAAGTGACACGCTGGAGGGCGGATGTACCTGGGGGAGAGTCTGGTATGTGGCGCTGGCTGCAGTTCAAGATGCTGAGGACTGAGGGAAGACTCTCCTCTCTGACTGATGTCTTGAGAACTAAACATAAACCCTCTCTGCACTGAGAGAGGAATGGGAGAGGATGAGTGTGATGGAGTTGAGAGAGAGGAGATGATGAGGATGTGACGACAAGCAGAGCATTAATTTAACTGTGAAGGCAGCATTAGGAAAATGATAAAGCAGCACCTCGAGCTTAACACAGACGCACATTCCAAGACATAATTTCACATCTGTCCATCAATGCAAGTCCTCAGGGGACATTCCCATTAATATAACAGAGGTTCACTCATTATTCTAAATCTTTACGTTTCAGCAAATCATGGTATGACAAATAGATAAATCATGAACCTCATAAGCCTAAAAAACTGTAAAGTTTAAGACACATCTTGTTTTTGATCAGTAATGGGTGTTTCCATAATTATGGCCACTTTGGGCTTTGTGATCCGTTACTAAACACTTTTTGCACTCTCATTAGATTTAATTTTACAGTCACAGGAAAATCACGAGAGCTTTCTGACCCTGCATAGACAGGGTAGTAAGGACATCAAAAGTATTCTTGTAGCTTCATAGCATTATGGGTGGACTACTGATGGTCACATGGACTGTTTTAAGGATGTCCTTACTATCTTTCTGGGCTTTGAACATGTCCGTTGCATTGCTAAAGTGTCAAAAAGCTCTCAGATTTCACAAAAAATATTTTATTTGTGTTCTGAATATGAAATATGGTCTAACAGGTTTGGACATGAGGGTGAGTAATTAATGTTAGAATGTTAATTTTTGGGTGAACTTTTCCTTTAATAATCAAAACCATATAAAAGTGCCCACAATTAAAGAGACGCATTTAATTGAACATAAATGCCTTTTCCTCCTATAAAAGATGGACAGGTGGACTGTGCAAAGCTGTGACAAAGCTGAGGAGAGATAAAGAGAAGAGAAACGGGCTCACTGCGCTGTGGTCTTCTCTCACCCTCGAAAGCATTGGCAACATCTACAAGGTGGGTCCAGTCCAGGCCGCTGTCTGTGTCCGTGTCTGGGAGAGGCATGAGACCCAGTTCAGGAGGAGGTGGCCTCTGTCGCTCGTGCAGGTCTGCTAGAGAGGTGTCAGACGCTGAGAGGTCACCTAACACATAGCCAATGAGAAAACATGAGGTGGTGTGTGTGTGTGTGTGTGTGCGTATGTGTGTGATTGTGCGATTTAGCCCAGTTAAAGCTTGTGGAGGTGTGGAACTTACTCAAAGGGCAAGTCTTCAAACTTCAATTAATGGAATTACATAGCAGTGTACGTTCATAGCTTGCAGTATTGAGGAAATAAGTTAAACAATTTTAGTTTTATTTTAGTTTTGATGCTGCATTTGTCTCATTTTCTTTCTCAAGAGTTTGTTTTGAGATCAAACAATAATTGGTGGAGCTTCTGCAGTCTCGTCTCGGACCCCCTGTTGAGGACTCCAGGCTTAATAAATTTTTTTTTAGGATATTATGCATATTCAGGACATCTCTATAGCTTGTGCTAGACTCAATAACGACGAGTTCTCTCACCATGCATCTTGATACCCATTTTGTAGGAAGGTCTGCGCAGTGGAGCGCCACGGGTGGTTGGAGATCGTGGAAGGGTGGAGCAGCTGAAGAGCACATCGCTGGCCAGAGCCTGCTCCAGAATTGAATCTCCCAGAGAAGGCAGCCGCTGACCCCGGTATATGCTCTCATCTGACAGAGTGCGGTGCAGAGAACGCCGCCCTGAGCTTGCTGGACCTGAGGAGGACTACAGAGAAGAATGTTTCTGATAAAATGTCCAATTTAAAAAAAACAAAAAGTTTGCGAATATCAATACGACTATAAAACAGCATGAAGAATCAGAATGGAAATAACAATACTAATCATTATCATTACTACTACATGATTATTTTACAGTAAAAAAATTGTTAATAAATAAACTGATTTATTGATTTGGTGAAATTAAAATGCACATTATAAATAATACGAACTCCCAATCCTTTCAATTTATTAAGCTGCATCATGTTACTCAAAAATGGAGCACACTGGTGTAATATTACAGTTTTTTTTTAGCTGATGTACCTTGTCCTTGTGCTGCTTGGATGGAGTACTTTCTGGCGTGACAAGTTTCTTCAGATCTTCATCCACTGTAGACTTGCACATGGCTTGAGGAGAGTGCAGATCCCTAAGAGAGGGCCTGGACTGAGAAGACCCTGGGTCTGCTCCCTCACCCTGTGGTCTTCTGAAGAAAAAAACAAAGATTTTGAATTAAAACATTAGATTTGTTCAGCTTCAGCAAATATTTTCCATACATACAGGATGAATATTGAACAATTTCATTTCAGTGTTATCACGCTTCTTCTCCAAAAGGGGGCAGTCATGTATTGGTTCAAAAAAACAAATATACAAGAGCCACTGAGGAAAACAAAATCTAAAATCTTTTTTGGACAAAAAAAAACACACATTTCTTGCCACTGAAAAGGAAGATCAGAGAGAGCAAAAACATCTCGATCAAACTTAACCGTCTATAAAACAACCTGTGACAACTTGATTCAATAGGACTGTAGCCAGTTCATGATTTACGAACTTGAACTTGTGACCGTTTCCCTGTGTGTATCTTTTCAGGCGTCTCTCCTTCACACCTTAATAATCCAGTCACACATCTTTCAGCCATCCATCATCCCCACAGCCGAGCTCCTTCACTTACTTGCGTGTGTCCCCAAAGTCCACAGAGTTGATGGTGCTGCCTGGTTTCCTCCAGCCGATCAGGTATTTACTAGTGGCCCCCTGGCGCGGATAGAAACTCTTAGGGCCAGGTGACACCGAGCTCTGGGACGAGGAAGAGGAGGGGGAGGTGGCTGAGGAAGACTCTTCACGTGGGGAGCTGTGGCTGGAGCTCAGGACTGCAGGGCTGACAGAGTGGCGTGTGCTGAGGAAGAGCCAGATAAGGGTAAACACGTCTAGACTACCTCAGAAAATAAAATGCACACATACTTAATACCATCAAATTTATAAAACACCACAAACATTTGATACAGTATCTTAAAGAACTGCATGGGTATTTGCAAAAAGCATACCTGGAATAAGAGGCCATGTCACTCAGACTATAGGAGCTGTTATCCCGGACCAGTAGATGGGTCGGTGGACTTCGGGTAGTAGGTGGCACTTCTGCAGGGGACACTGGGGACTCAGCTGCAGGAGGAGACCTCTCAAGCACCCTCCGGCCCCCTTCTGTGGGGCTGTGCCAAGGTGAGGGGGCTCTTTCTCTGGCACCAGTAGCTCCCACAGCCAGCAGAGAACTGGAACTGCCATGGGTGGGGCCGTATGATGTAGCATCGATGCCGCTGTCAGCTGAAGCACCCTGCAGGTATCCACCGCCACCCAGGCCGTTCGGCTCAGATTCCGGCTGCTCTCCCACCCCTCCACTGCCCAAATCATACCACTTGTCATCGCTGTGACCGCCACTAGATGCGGTGCTGGAGAGCGTATTACTGCTGGAGTGGGAGTACGGACCTTCAGACTGTAAGAAAAGGCCATATATTCACAAAGAGCAAGACCAAAGCAAATTAGGCTGCCCGTTCCAATGCCAGAGCAGTATATAAGACGACCAACAAAATTTGGTGCAACCAAAATGCTCCAAAAAAATAATGAATGTGGGCTTTTAGGTTACAAGGTTGTAAAATGTAAATGTGAAATATCTTGTGCAGCTCCTCAAAAACCATGGTATTTAGCAATTCATGACATTTAAAAAAATATTGAAAAAAAGATTGTGTTAAAATAATGATTATGTTAAATTGTAATAAAAGTGAACATAAAAAACAGTAAAAAAAAGCAACATTACATTTTCAGACTAACTGAATTAAAATATTTCTTGAAAACAGCATAAATCATCTTCAAAATCAACAAGAATACAAATAATACATTTTATGATATAGTACTGTTCGACGTTTGGGGTCAGTAAGACTTTTTTTTTGCAAAATGTATGTATTTATTTGATACTAAATACAGTAAAATGTTATTACAATTTGACTAATTCTGATTGACATTTCAGCTTAGTGTTAAACTAATGTGGTTTTCTGCAGTGCACTCAAAGCTCCTTCAGTGAAGAGATACAACGAGGAATCATTTTTAAGAGTGGTTATATGCGGCAGTCGTGAACCTACCTGGCTGCCCTTCTTGGGTGAAAGGTGAATGACCTGTTCCTGTCTCTGGATGCGTGGGCCGCCTGAGTAGGACGAGCTAGACTTAGTGACTGGAGCATCTAAAGAACATAAGAGATAAGAGTGCATTAGAAAACGGCATTAGACGGTACGTAACAGAAAAAAACACTCTGGTGAACACTGAAAATGAGGGCACAACAGCAGAGAGGAAACAGACGCACTTGAGACTCATTTAGATGAGAAATGACATAAACAAAACCCGAAGTACACATGCATGCGTGCACACACACGCAATACATACATGCACATATTACAGTACATAATTCCTTCAAAAAGAAAAGATTTCCAAGCATCTAATCTGACCAATATAGCTAATCTAGATTTCATTGCAGGATATTGAGTGTAAATGAAACTATTGTGTAATTGTTGACCGTTACATAATGGCCAGCATAACAAAAATAGATGCTATGAGCAATTAAAGCACACAGACTTCATGAGGGGGAGGGGGAGGACAGGAGCAGAGCGTCAGAAAAGATAGACTTGAAATGATCCTAAAACATCAGACACTTTGTGCGTCACAGTTCAACACAGGCTGATTATACAGGCTGTAAGAAATAATCGGATAAGACTTCATTCTGGACATACATTTGTGAAAACATTAGTGGAAAAGGTCATTTCTTTGTACAGGAATGAGCCACTGCACTTTGTCAGAGGGGGACAATTCCTTTCGAGCTTTATGAAAAGGCTTTCCTTCCCCTCTTGACACCCCACTTCCTGTTGAAAGCGCAGTTTTGTTTGTTTTTCAGAATAATAATACCTTGCAGTATCTCAGAACTCAAACTCTGTTTGTACAAACCGCAGTCTTTTAAGACAAAAATCAGCCTTAGATCAATTCAAAATTCATTCCTGAATAAACAATTCTCTGCTGTAGAAAAATGGAGCAAGTTACTGGAAAAAGTATGAGCAACATAAAATGTCAGAAATCTGCCAAAATTCCTAAAAGTGGATGCCTCATGATTTTATGTCACATGCCTTCCAGTCTTTCCAGACACAGTCAACAGAAAAGCAGAAGGGATCTCCAAAAATGTTTTACTGGCCTGCCTCCCTCTTCTCATCCTTATCCACCTTTTGCATTATTTATTCATTAGTAGTTTTCATACATTCCTAAAATTATGAAAAATTCAATATCTGTATATATAATAGAATAGAATATCATTGTGTTTAATTGGATAATTTTCATTTTAGATTAAGAACAAATTAAAGGGACGGTACACACAATAAAGAAAAATCTAAAATGAAAATCCAAACCCACAAGACCTTTGTTAATCTCTGTTACACAAATGAAATCTGAGAGCTTTCTAAACCTGCAGAGATAGCATCCCGTGCCCAAAACTTTAGTAAGGACAATGTTAAAATAGTCCATGTGCCATCAGTGCTTCAACCATAATTTTATAAAGCTATGAGTCTTTGTGCACAAAAAGTATTTTCATAGCTTCATAACCACTGATGTCACGTTTCATCACAAAATATGTGATGAAAGACATTTTAATGATGTCTTAACTATACTTGAGAGCACTGAACGTCTCAGTTGCATTGTGGTCTATATGGTCAGAAAGTTAACAAATTTCTTATATTCATTTGTATTCTGAAAGCCTTACAGGTTTGAAACGACAGAATTTTCATTTTCGGGTGAACTATCCCTTTAAGGTTCTTGAGGTTCAAATCCAACCCAAAAGACAAAACCGGCATAGGTCAGCATTTGCCGACTGACCCTCTCATGCTCCGAACAGTCGACTGCAATCATGAGAGCGGCGTATAATTCTAGGCTGCGGTAACATTTACAGCACGGGTCATATAGTTGGCTGGGCCGAATGGCTCAGATGTGTTTGGCGTGGGCCGGACCCTGCTATTACCGTCCGGGTTTCTGAGAGGTCACATAGCGGAGCTAAGAGGGGTCACAATGTGGAGGTGGGCCGTTTGACCACAACAGTTGGAGAAGCTGAAAGCACAGTAAGCTTCAGAGAAATATACAAAAAGGGGACATAAACCGAGACAGAAAGTTAGAACAGAGAGACACTGTGTCCTCCAGTCTTGAAAAAAAAAAGGGAATATTCCTGTCAAAAACAGGAGACATTTGGAGAACCAGAGGAATGGAGAGAGGAAGAGAAACAAGAAAAATACGCAGAAAGGGGGTGGCAGTGTGAGTCACAGCACACTTGGACCTTGAAGAGTGAGAGGAGAGGAGGGGGGGGGTACTAGAGGCACACAAAGCACTGCTTACACAACCATACCAGCAGGAAAGAGGAGGTATTTCTGTCTTCGCTTGAACCCATACACAGCCTGCTGTTAAGAGACACCGCTTACATTCGCTGCCTTTCACTGGACACAGCTTACTTTCAAAGGCTATGCTTGATCTATCGAGCGCTCTAAGGTTGACCACAGTTATACAAGAGAGAGGTATTCAGGGGGAGGGAAGGATCAGATGATCTGCTGTGTTAGAAGGGCGAGAAGACTGAACTGAGCTGACCTGCTGTCAAAAACAAGTGTGCCCCCCGCCCCCCCCAAAAAGGAAGCTGTCAAAGCCAGGTGGAAACTTGGGATAATGAAACCACACTATCTACAGCAAGGCAACAAGGACCCTCAGATGATATGCACCAATGCATTGGTTTTCATGCTAGCCTGTCTGTTTTATAAAGTAATGTATTTGCCCAAGTTCTTGGGTTAAAGTAATGTGTCACTGTTTTCTAATGAAAGGCACTTGAGAAGAAAGACTTAGGTTTTACATAAAGTTAATTTGAGTGGCGCTTGCCTGCGTGGCCGCCACTATGCTAAGGTGCCGTGCGTGGTTGGTTGCTTGGACATTGCTATGCGGTTGCTAAGGTCTTCTGAGTGGTTACTTGCCAGCTTAAGTCAAAAGAGCCAGTTCTCAAGTCTCTTTGATATTCTGATCCTCAGATCCTTTCTTCAACAGAAGTCTATGGAATTTTTTTGCCCACTTTATCTTAGGTAAAGTAAGTCTGGGCTCTTCCAAAAGTAACAATGATTTGAAGAATCAATGTCTGTAGCATCAGTGTTGTTATTGATAACTAAAACTACAACAAATCGCTTTTGGGGTGTAAATCATTTAAGAAAGTTGAAATAAAAATATATAGATTCAAATTTGTAACCTCAAAAACAAATGAAAATTAATAATGTTGAGAAAGAAATTAGTTGTGTACACACACTGGGTACAGAAAGTATTCAGACCCCCTTATATTTTCACTCTTTGTTATACTGCAGCCATTTGCTAAAATCATTTAAGTTAAGTTTTTCCTCATTAATGTACACACAGCACCTCATATTGACAGAAAAACATTTACATTTTTCCAGATTTATTAAAAAAGTAGTAAAAGTATTCAGACCCTTTGCTGCTGTGACACTCATATATTGAACTCAGGTTTTTTCTTCACCTTCATTTAAGTCCAGCTGTGTTTGATTATACTGATTGGACTTGTTTAGCCACACACCTGTCTATATAAGACCTTACAGCTCACAATGCATGTCAGAGCAAATGAGAATCATGAGGTCAAAGGAACTGTCTCAATAGCTCAGAGACTCAATTGTGGCAAGGCACAGATCTGGCCAATTTTACAAAAAAAAATTCTTCTGCACTTAAGGCACACAGTGGCTTTCATAATCCTTAAATGGAAGACTTTTGGGATGACCCTTCCTAGAGCTGGCCGTCCGGCCAAATTGAGCTATCGGGGGAGAAGAGCCTTGGTGAGAGAGGTAAAGAAGAAGCTTTGAGCTCCAGAGATGCAGTCGGGAGATGGGAGAAAGTTGTATCACTGCAGCCCTCCACCAGTCGGGGCTTTATGGCAGAGTGGCCCGACAGAAGCCTCTCCTCAAAAAGACACATGAAAGCCTGCATGGAGTTTGCTAAAAAACCTGAAGGACTCCAAGATGGTGAGAAATAAGATTCTCTGGTCTGATGAAACCTTTGGCCTTAATTTTAGGCAGTTTGTGTGGAGAAAACCAGGCACTGCTCAACATCTGTCCAATACAGTCCCAACAGTGAAGCATGGTGGTGGTGGCAGCATCATGCTGTGGTGGTGTTTTTCAGCTACAGGGACAGGACAACTGGTTGCAATCGAGGGAAAGATGAATGCGGCGAAGTACAGGGATATCCTGGACCAAAACCTTCTCCAGAGTGTTCAGGACCTCAGACTGGGCCAAAGGTTTACCTTTCAACAAGACAATGACCCTAAGCACACAGCTAAAATAACGAAGGAGTGGCTTCACAACAACTCTGTGATTGTTCTTGAATGGCCCAGCCAGAGCCCTGACTTAAACCCAATTGATCAAAATGGCTGTCCACCAACATTTACCATCCAACCTGACAGAAATGTAGAGAATTTGCAAGGAAGAATGTCAGGATCCCCAAATCCAGGTGTGAAAAACTTGTTGCATCTCTCCCAAAAAGACTCATGGCTATATTAGATCAAAATAGTGCTTCGACTAAATACTGAGCGAAGGGTCTGATTACTTAGGACCATATGATATTTCGGTTTTTGTTTTTTAATAAATTCGCAAAAATGTCAGCAATTCTGTGTTTTTCTGTCAATATGAGGTGATGTGTGTACATTAATGAGGAAATAAAATAAACTTACATG
The DNA here is from genome assembly GCA_032359435.1 of Enteromius unitaeniatus. Taxonomy (NCBI): domain Eukaryota; kingdom Metazoa; phylum Chordata; class Actinopteri; order Cypriniformes; family Cyprinidae; genus Enteromius; species Enteromius unitaeniatus. The sequence goes on from JAUMHI010000023.1 coordinate 1,604,947, forward strand.
ATTTTAGCAAATGGCTGCAATATAACAGAGTGAAAAATGTAAGGGGGTTTGAATACTTTCCGTACCCACTGTTTATATGTATATAAAAAATAATTAACAGGCAAAAGTCTGTAACAAAATTCTAAACTAAACTAAAACAACAAAAGGTAAAAATAAAAAGCCAATTCAAAATATTAATGAAATCTAGAATAGTATACAAGTTGATTATATCAGTTACAGAAATCAGCTGAGCTACATGTTGTTAATTTTTTAAAATGACATTTTTTCAAAAGGTACAAAATACCTGTATAATTTGCACCATTAGGTAAGGGAATATTTTATATATGCAAGCAAAATAGGCATAATAGGCGTTTCAAAAAAGTTTTTGAATATTCACTGCCATTCTTCTAAGTCCCTTTCAGTCTTTCATTCAGTGAACTGTTTTGTTTATCTCATTCATTTTTTTCTTCATTGATCTTTTCCCCTCTCACTTCCAGACACCTTACATTTATCTCCCTTCCCTTTAATAATTCATCACTGATGGAGTGTGGTCTGACCTGATGGTGGTCTGTCAGAGCTGTCCTCAACTCTGGGCCAGCTGGGTGTCGACTTGCCGCTGCTTCCATCCTCTGCCCCCATTTGCCTCTCCGCTGGGAGAGGAGAGTGCCTGTTGTGCGCAAATCTATAACGGAAACATAAACACGTGTATGCCGTCAACCGCTTGCATCATTTTGCAGTCGATGCCACAGCCATCTTGTCATAAATAACACTGTGTGAGTGCTTGAACAGATAAAGCGGTGAGATGACTGGGTGATTAAGGGATGGATGGTTAAGAGCTTAAAAGAAACCAAAAACAAAGAGGAGGTAGACAGTAAGAGGAGGTGTTTTGTAGAGCCTCACCCCTCCGGCATGGACTTCTGCCTCCAGTGAGCGGAGCTGCCTGAGCCCGTGTCACTGGAGCAGGAGAGGTTACTGGGAGAACTGCGGTTGTGCGGCGAGCGGCCCAACATGAGAGAGGAGGTCAGGGCATAGTTCTCAGAACCTGGAGACATCCTGAGAGAGGTAGAGAAAGAGCGATACACACAAATACATATAAACACAAGAGACAGGAAGAACAAGCAAAAAAAATGGGGAAAGAGCAACTTAATGAAAGCTCCACTACATACAGGCGGCCATCGAACGTACCTTTTAGGGTCCAGAGGTCGGCCATCACTGGACACGCTGCGGGGGATGGCCGCAGCTCTCTCGGGCCGCTCGGCAGAGAGGGTCTTGCCCATGCTGGCCCCCAGACTGACAGCACGGTTCGGGGTTCCGCTGTGACTCTGAGGCGAGGCAGTGAGAGACTGCTGTGGGCTGGATGAGGTGCGCTGCCATTTGTTGTTATTGCTCCGGAAAGGGAACTTGTACTCAAAGGAGCCGCTTTCATTGCTGCCCTTGTATTCCACGACTGGCATGCGGTGCAGTTCTGAACAGCCCCTTCAAGATGAATTAAGCAGTTATTGGCAATGAAGAGCATTTGACTTGAGGCACATTACACACCGATTTCCTCAGAATGTTTGACCAAAATATTTGTATGTTGAAAAATGAATGTTCTCACATTTTAAGGTTGTAGAAACCTTAGTCTAAATTTTTTTATTGCGTTTGTTAGTTGTTGTTTTTTCACATTTGTCATCCTTACCAATTAATATTCTCTGTAACATGAGAAAATGCAGAAAAAATCAGACCTGATCCTATTTTTTAAAGGATATAAATGTGGACACTGTGTGCAGGTTTACAGGTAGGTTCAGTGTTAAGTGGTACCTACTTGTTGTTGTTAATAATAAGTATGTATTATGTACATGTGAAACATGACTATAATTATAGACTATAAGACTATAATCTCTTATGCTTACTATATTTTAAAATGTAATTTATTCCTGTGATGGAAAAGCTGAATTTTCACATGCCACATCATCCTTAAGGAATCATTCCAATGTGCTGACTACATAAAAAAAAAAGCTGAAAACAGCTGCTTGATATTTTTGTGCAGGATAGATAAAAATAACGTGCAAAAGAACAGTATTCAGTATTATTTATTCAAAAGGTACTAAATGAACTAACCAGAACTGGTGCCATCTAAAATAAACAACATTCTCTGTAAGGCTTACAAACTAGCTTTTTTTTTTAATGACTAATTGAACTATAATTTTAAAAGTCATTCTTAATTTAATTTTCAATGGTGCATAACAATCAAGTACTAAATCCTTTAATCTATTTGGAATAAATACACACAGAGCACAAATATTTCCCTTGGTGTCAAACATCACCTATGCAAACTCATACCATACCCTTATTGTGGCTCAATCCAGTTTTAAACCCAGAAGTATATGTTTAGTTTAGACAAAAACATAAGCTGTCAAAAAACGGAAAGGGGAGGTTTTTGAAAGATAATAACAATGTACCACCAAACTGTAAAAAAGAACACAGTGAGCGCAAATACAAATCTGGTGGGTCTAATGATTTGTAGTTTAGACCCTGATCATTATAACCTTCAAGTTGGCATGGTGCCTGCAGGCAAGCCTAGACTAGGAAGGCGTCTCTCATCTATTTTGGTTTGCATGTGTGGGCACAAAGGTGCAATGTTTTGTATTATTGTCTTATTACAAAACTTGGAACGAGTGGTTTACTTTTCTACCTGACAAAATAATGACAGCCTACTTATTTACCTGGATTCACTACTAAGAAATGATGAAAACCATTAACTGATGCTCAGACCTACCTGCGAGGTGTGGCATCCTCGTGAGGTGGTATGATGACAACTTTAACAGTTACAGAGGTGCGGAGCAGGTCTATCATTTGCTCGTGTGAAAGTGTTGCCACAGCCACCTTGCAAATTTCAACCAAGCGGCTGCCTTGTCTCAGCCCCGCTTGCCAGGCATAGCCATACGGCTCCACCTCTGCCACGATGCCTTCATAGTTGACGTGAAAACCAAGTTGGCCCAGGCCGTTCCTCCGCAAGGTCATCTCAGAGGTCTCACACCCTTTAGTGAGGTGCTGAGAGAAAAGAGCGAAATAAAAGACTGATATGACTTTTTTTCTGGACTCTAAAGCAATTTTATGCAATTCAGAAACAGGTTTACTAATTAAGAGCTTGTCAGAAATGGGCAGAGTGGATTGGAAATGTCTATTACAAGTTATTATACCTTACTGCAAACCAGGATTAAGGCATTTCTTCCCTCAGAACGTATAAAGAAAGCTCTGCTAACATGTTTCATGACTGTGATGGAGATCATGAGCATTCAATTCGCCGAGTACTAGTTACCATGGCAACAGCTCCTGCACTTGAAGAGTGACATAATGGGCAGGGGGCCAAATCAGGAGTACATTCAAGCCACTGCACAGTTATGCAAAAGCTCTCATATTCACTGTTAATTCACACAATGAATCACACACAACACAGCCGTTAAAAAAAACCTACTTCGAGCTCGCGCAAAAGCTTGACTGTTATAATCCCACTTGGGTATAAACCGAAAGTAAACAAGAACCAATATACAATATAGGGAAAAATTTTAAAAAAAATAAAATAAAATAATGTGACTTGATTTGGGGTGGGTGATATAGTCAGAAAAGATTAACTGGTAGAAATATGTCAACCAGTAGTGATTTTCCACTATTTTCTATATTGTGGTTACACGTTGACAATGTTGTCATAAAAGTGAGAGAGTATTGAACTTATTTTTGCCACTTTATAAGCCTTGAACTGTTAAATAAACACATTTGTACTTATTTTCTAAGTATTCCCATAAACACAGTAATTTAGGTATTACAGCTGAGAAAGAAAGCGTGTAACAGTCGATCGGTTCCGTTGCAGCTCTTAAAGTGACAGCAGTCTATTATTCCTAACATGTCATTCATGTTAATCAAACAACAAAAGAGAGAAAAATTTTAATGGCTCTTGACTAAAGCACTTTTGTAATTTTAATAAGAAGAAATATATTTACACAGTGGTATTATTAGTAAGGCTAGTATTAGTTTTTTGTGATATTAACAAACATTATTCAATTTCCATGCAATAAATTATTATTATTTTTTTAAATTCCTTAAAGCAATAACTATACAGTGATTTTTATCATCATCGTAAAATGAAAAGACTCTTTTTGCGAGTCATATTGCAAGAAGTTTGTCATATCACCCCCTTTAGTCATGATACTGTCATGCACCTCAAAACATACCTCTAAACGTTTGATAACCTCACGGAAGTCTTCTGTGTTGTTATTAATGGAGCGCAGGGAGATGTTCTCTCCACGTTCATAGTAGATCTTCATGGAAGCAGGGCTCCCCAGCGTCCAACCAATGACATCTCGGACAGCGCAGTTAAAGACAACAGCCTTGGCTTCTGGGTCCACCAGCACTAGAAAATCATTTGAAATGGCCATCAGGGCCTCCAGTTCTCCTCCGGCTCCATGGTCCTCTGCATAAACAGGCCAGGTGATGGACCCTGGGCTACGCAGCTCTGCGCCAGAATATGGCCGGGTCTTCTCTTTACGCTTGTGGGCCAAAGAAATAAAAGGAAATTTGCCCGAAGGATCAATAGGTGTGCTTGTTACGTGCCGTTCTGCCAGGTCCCTCAAGTACTCCTGTCGTGTCCGAGTGGCCATGGCGCGGAACTTGTCCGACTTGTGGGCTGCATTTTCAGCGTTGATGACCTTGGCTAGCAGGAAATCTCGAAAGACAGTGGATTTCGGGAATGTTGCATCCTCTGGAATAGGCGGTCCGAAGGCAGGTACATCTCGTGAGCGAGCCACTGCCACACTGTGAATGAGGGGGTGGAGATAATAGAGGGGAAACAAGACAGAATATTTCAAACAATGAGACAAATTGCTCATCACATGCTCAAGATAATTGCTAAACCATCCTCAAACTTCCCTTAAAGGCCCTCATGTTTATGCATGAACGAAAGACAATGTGGCTGCTATGAAAATGATAAAACAAGAGTCAAAGTGTGAAGTGGGGACATCAAATATTTTGCCAAATGGGAATAGAAGGAAATTATCAAAACATGGATTGCTTTTATACTGTAGACTACTTAACACAGTGCTAGGAAACTCTGACACCTCATATTCGGCAGAAGAACCTTTGAATTCAGTTCCATCTCCGAAAACTTCCAGTTTTTCTTTTCTACCGCACTTGCTTCATCTCTCCCCTGTTTTTTCCTTTCATTAAGCCTCTGGAATGGACATCTAAAGCTTCCTGCTCTGTCTGGTATGCCTGGAACTCATACACAACTAGCCAGGCATAGCAGTAATGAGGCTGGACTGAAGAGAGCCACTACCTCGATCTTACAGCGATACTGGAGGAGGAAGACAAAGAACAGTGAGGCCCAGAAGTTGGTAAGAAAGAGAGAGAGAGGGGGGGGGTACTGCTGTCTGTGTGTGGGTTTCAACTGTAAAAACAATGAGGGGAAACATGTGCGTGTGTGGTAGAAAAATGAGCTAGCAAATTCATCATGTCATAAACCTCTCTTCCGCTTTCCTAGCAGCTTGCTGAAGTATGGACTGAGACAAATAACTTGTTGATATCTAATTCAGTAATATTGTTGCTCTTTCTTTGCCTGCTGGGATAAATAACAAAACACTTGGTGAAGACTGAGGCTAGTAACCAAAAGGTTGCTGGCCTGATTCCAATAAGAAGTGAGCCATAAAATAATACACACTGTGGTAATTAATAATATGTGACCCTGGACCACAAAACCAAGTCACTGGAGTATATTTGTAGCAATAGCCAAAAATACACTGTATGGGTCAAAATTATTGATTTTTCAACGCGTTTCCCGTAAATGACAGAGTCCTCTGTCACACTCTGTATCATTTGAAACACATTTTACTGTTTTTAAGCATGAAACCTTAATGCACTTCAAAGAATAGGATAGTAGCATGATATGACCATAGCATGACCAAAACTTACTAGTAATAGTAAATAGTACCTTCAAAACTTTATTTTTTGGCAATTGCTCTATAATTTTGAATATCTGCATTACTTTGTTTTCCATTTAAGCATAAAGCAGTCCAAACACCCACAATTGTGCTTCACCGATTGCATACAAAAACCAAACTCTGTATAAGAGTGCGGACAATAACGGTCATCAACATTTTCAAAAGCCAGAACAGAGCAGTGCACATTCCACCCAAACACAATCCACTTCTAGGCATTGAGCGGTTATTCTGTGACTAACAGCAAGCGGGCTGACTTTATTGTTGCAGCCGACCCCCTTGGCTTAGGTGGAGAAGCAAACTGGATTACATATCTGAAGTATAAATACACAGCGTGTGGGTTGGTGGAGCATCAACTGCCCACAGCAAGGAACCAAAGAACCTCCACACAAGCAAATAACACCCTGACCCACTCAGAAATACACAGGTGTACAAGAATCGCATACATAGAGCCAGAGTTCTCACATACTGTCAACTTGTTCAAATGACAAACCCAATCTGATACACTAATTTCCAGTATATTACACAAGGTTTGTGTGTAAACAATCTGCTTGTTATTCTGACGTCATGGATCACCGCTTCCAAACGCTCTATCAGATGCCACAAGAAAACAACAAAACATACTAAGGCCCAATCCCAATTCTACCCCTTACCCCTACACTCTCCACTTCCCCTCCGTTTGGCGCATTCAAGTGTAGGGGTAGCGGTGTCTCAATTCTCTTTTGGTTGGAGGGGTAGGGGGAAGGGCTAGATAGCCCTCCAAATGAAGATAATAGAAATGAAGCACAATTTTTGGAAATATATTTTTATGTCATATACCCAGTGACTTAACTGCATGTGGTAACGCATTGTTTTGTTTTGCTTATGGTCATATGTCTACAAGTAAATGAACCCTGCTTACATCAGCGCATGCCCTCTGACATGACGTTAGGAGCTAGTGACAATGGATGATGACGTATAACAGTGTAGTTTTTTAACCCTTTCCACTTCATTTCAAGGGCCAAAGGGAAGGGGCGAGGGGTAGGCAAAGGGGAAGAAAATAGAATTGGGATTGGGCCTAATACACACTCAGAATGGAAAAAAAAAATAATAATAATACGATCTAAAATATAATCTTATCTCCATAACAAAATCACAGATGGCCAGACAGTGATTCTTTCTTTTTTTTTTTAATCATTAAAATAGTTGTGTCTGGGACACCATAAGAATAGACAAAGTAGTGCACACTCATAGTTTAAAAGCTGGTATTCTTAAGTCAAACATGTGGAGGCTTGGACCCGGTCTGTAATCTTCTTCTAAAATGTTTTTAATGATGTCTCTTACACAGGCTGCATTAATTTGAAAATACGAATGCTGTCAAATGATTAACTGTGTCCAAATCAAACTTTGTTTACATAATGTGTGTGTTCGCTGTTGATTTTAATTATGTACAGTTTTATGCAAAAGTTTGGGCACCCCTTGCCGAAAAAGCCTGTTATTTTTTTGTTTAGTATGTCCTGAGTAAGATATTTACACAAAAGATGTTTGTGTATAGTCCACAAGACTATAAGTAAAATTATTAAAATAACCCCCCTTAAACGTTTGGGAACCCTTGGTTCTTAATACTATGTGCGGTTACCTGGATGAACTACGACTGTTTAATGCGATTAACCACAATTAATCATTTGACCGCACAAGAAAATACGCTCAAATCCGTAATATCGTGAAATATTACTAAAATATTGACTGTCTGCTATTTAATAAATTTATTACAGAGGACCACATGACATGAACAATTTTACAAATGTATTCCCTTGGTTTACTAAATCATGTTCATTTGTTCCTGTGTCAAGTGAATTGTGCACGCAAAATAATCATTTGTTCCCTTGTTTAAAGTAAATCGTTCAACCAAAATATTATTTCAGTGCTTATTTTGTGGGTAAAATTGCAGATTCCATCATATTTAATACAGACTGCATACCCACAACAACATAATTGCCTTTGCTGTGACACTGCAGACTCAGAGTCGTAGCAATAGCCAAGCAGAAAAACACTTCTGTACGGATGGTTTGCAAAAAAGCATTAACAGCTTCCGCTTTGTACAACATTACCATATACCTTGCTATTTTACTGGTGGCTGAGAGGTTGTCTGCCAAAATTATAGGGCTCCAGTGAACAGTGTTAACCACTTCAGTACACCTAACAGCAGCCAATAAAACAACAGGAGGGCATATAAATCATTAACTCTCTCTATAAACACCTTTAATCACTCTTCACACCAGTGTTTCACCTTTACACGAATAAACAGAAACGTGAAATGCTTACTAATGAAAAACGGAAACCCGCTGAACCCACCTGATCCACTTCCTGACTTCCATCCCAATTCCTGTCTAAACGGTCCAAGCAGGCTAATACAGCAAGAGTGGCCACAGCTGAGGAAAATTCATGCTCGCAAGAATAATTTGGTGTGCGATTGAAGGGGCTAAGAGAGGGAGGGAGTCCATCAGGGAAGGAGGAGCGGGGTTGTCGGGTTTAAGCGACAAGCCCCCATAGAGCCCCTTCTCATGAGAGGACAGTTGGCAAGGGTGTGCATGCAGCCCTCTCGTTTGTTGTGTGCTCTGCTTAGCTTATTGTTCCAGAGAGGTTCAGTAAGAACGGGCTTTTGTAACTTCTGTACTTTCAGATCTGAACAGCAATGAGGCTCCCTACTTGGTATAATTAAGACGACACACAATGAGGCCCATCAGCAATTAAAACCACTATTAGTTTCATGAGGCAAAACAGAAAGCAAGCAAAGTAGAGAGCGAGTATGTGAGCGAAAGATTAAAGGAGTGAGGCACAATGAAGATATCAATAATCAACATCATATTTGTTGCCCGTTCGGTTAAGATCAGCACACATTCCTTCTTTTGTTTGACTCATGGTAGCACTTTTGAGGTTGGACTGCAAGCAATGCAACGATCAACAAATCCTACTGATAAACAGCCCCCAGTAGGCGTGAAGGAAATTAAGCGGGCCTAGCTCATTTGAAGTGGTTAAGAGCAGTGCTCTCCTGGGTAATGTGCTGTACGACAAGAATAATAAGCTGGCCAGAGGACATCAAGTGAGAACATAACCCACCATGGGCAGAGAGAAAATCCATTTCTCCAAAAATAAAACCAAAAACAGCACAACTACAATCAGAGGCAGACTGATAATGGATTCTGATGATACAACAAGATGAGGAATAGAATTTTAATAAAAAATATGCCTTTGAACAATATATTAAAGGGGTCATATGATGCGATTTCAAATTTTCCTTTTACTTTGGAGTGTTAGAAGCTGTTAAACAACATCGCAGAAGTTGCAAAGATTAAAGTTTTAAAACCAAAGAGATCTTCTTCATAAAAGTTAAGACTTGTCTACACCCCCCTACAATGGCTCATTTAAACATGTTGTATTCACAACACTGTTCCAGAACAGTTCAACACATACTGTATATTAGAGAATGTGTTCAGCGCATTTACGGAGGACAGACTCCTAAAACCTGTCTGTGCACAGAGAATATAAAGTGGATCAATTCTAACTCTGCAAGAACAGTCAGGCACTTCTGACTCACAAAAGTACGTTATGATTTCTTATTAAAAGAACCTGCTACTTACTGATCTAAAGCTTTGAGTAGTTTTGAGCAGTGAATGGTAGTGTTTGTTGTTACTCTGATCACAAATGCAGACATGGTGTTATGTTCACGAAGTGCAATGCAACACAACAAATAACAATACAGTAAGTCATGATAATCAGCAATTATGTCCTCACTGGATGCCACATATGCCTCATTTGTAATGCGTTTTATTGTCTTGGTGTCATAGCACCAAATTACATATAACTACCGTGTCACAGCACCATTTTATTTACACTACTGTTTAGAAGTTTCAGGTCGGTAAGATACAAGATTTCTGAATGTTTATGAAAGATGTGTCTTATGCTCACCAGGGCATTTATTTGATGCTACAGTAAAACTATTTATGTTGAACATTATTACTATTAAATATAAATTAATACAAAAACTGCAGCATTTTAAGCCTATTGTAACTAGGGTTGGGTCGGTTGGGTGCACGCGCAATCGATCTCATCTCACCTGCTCACGCGAACACTATTATTTTTGTCAGTTGTGGGGCGGGGCTTACAGCAAAAGCCAGCAAGCTTGTTTTAGTTACAACTAAACAACCCCCCCCCCCTCTCCAACGACCCACCCAAACTTCCTGTTTCAAAGGAAAATTCATCAAAATTCGTTACTACTCTGGTTTTGCTGAATCATACAGTGTTGAGCACTGCTGTGGACACACACACAATTTTTTTGGAGCTAAATGTCCACTCCACTCACCTGTAGCAGGTGTTTTCAGAGCACGGGTTATGCGCTCGTACAACAACAAAGACATGCTGAAAGTGTGAGCGAATGTTCTTGGGGCTAAAGGGCTTTGCTCCAGGCTCTTGAAACACAATTGTGACGATGTCGTTTCCGATGTGCCTTTTCCTCAACAGCTGTAAAACACAAACAACAAAGTCATACAAATGCAATGAAATATGATATTCTTTGACATTGGTCAGTTTGATAACTTAATGCATCCTCACTGAATACATTTTTACATTTAAACAGTGTTTTATGTGATAGTTTAACATTCAAAAGTAAAAAGATCAATTATTATAATGGTGTTTGTCATTGGACAGCTTACCTGCTGTTTGTTATTGGGCGTGTAGGGCAGCATTGTAGACACATGGAACATGATCTCATAGTCTTTAAAAGTTGTGTACAAAGAATGTGTTCCGGTAGAGTCCGCTGCAAGAAAAAGCTCAGGTTAACCTTTCACGGCTTTTATATGACCACCTGCTTTCCTATTGTTAAACAAAGAAGGATTTCTGTTTAGTCTGTAGGGAATATATACAGTCTAAAGCCTTGATTTGAGTCTCATTTATTTAACACTCCTTGACTTGTTAAGGCAACACATGGCTCCCGCTCTTTTAAAGGACCCCTTTTTTCTATTGTTCACAAACAGGATACTGTCGCTCTGGACCATGGCGGTACAAACTCATCTTCTCTTCAGTCCCTCCTTTCTGATCTCTAAACTCCACCTTAATCCACCAAGCCGAGATCAAAGCTTTTTGACAACTCTGCCGCCCTTCTCGGCCATGCTAGCAGCGGAGGGGGGGAATGTAAGGGGTTAAATGTCAAGTCTGATAAATGGAATTAAAAACATGCCTGTGATCAGAGACAATATTTCTTATGGTCACAGAGGAGAGGTGGAGCATGGCTGCCAGGCACAGCATGCATGACTGGGTCCCGAATAAGGGCACTTGGTTCAAATTGATTGGTGTTTAGATCCATTCCCATTTAAATCAACCTCCAATTGTCAATACACCGCTGACAGTGGAGGGACGTATTTAGAATGCGCTGCAGGCTCATTTGAGTGTGATCCTGTTAGAATTAATTAACTAGCCCTATAGACTACTAGACTGACATGACAGGAGGCCAGAGACTCAATACCTGTTTTGCCCCTTTAGCTACATGCTGTTTTAAATCACACAATAAGCCCTTTTGGGCTTCAGTGGCAATTAAATAAACCTTCAAGATGATAAGACTCACTTTTAGTGTCCAGTTGGGCACGGTACTTGGAAAAACCCTTTAGGCGCACCCTTTCCCCCAGCAACTGCAAGAACTCTTCTAGGGCGGGACCTGCTGCCTCATTATTGTACATCTCCTCCTCGCTGCTCTGGCCTGCCTGACAGTACATGATTCCCACCTTCAGCTGGAAACTGAGCTGCAGAACAGACCATAAATAAAGACCATTAGCTCATGAAAAACGGGAACAATAGGAGTCAATATATATTCAGTCATTTGGGCCGCCAATGTTATAATTTAACATACATATTATTGTAAAATCTTAAATTTCGCATACGTTTTGCATTTTTTGCACCACTGTACACAATCAGCGGTCTTCTGTGGGGGATAATTCTTCACTTCATAGTCCTTACCAAAATTATAATAAAAAGACTTTAAATTAAATGATTGACAGCCCAATCTTTCATGCATGCAGGTGTAATAAAATGTAAGATCACAATACCCCCTGTTCATCCAGTTTCATCAGCTGCTCTGTGACCTTGGGTGTGTTGAGAGCAAGACGGAGGCAGTGGGCATTGAGCTCAGGTACAAGATACTCCAACACCTCCTTTAGAGGCAGGCCTCGAGCCAAACCATGCTTGGAGGTGGAGGGCACAGCATCCTCCAAAATGGATCCCCGTAAGGTTGTTAACTATATACAGAAGATTAGAGATATGACAGAGAGATCTCTTTGTATTATTGTTTTAAATGTGTGTAGGCATACATAAACAATTATCTGTATAACATTTGAAAACTACAGGTGTGACTTGAAGGGTGGGTGTTTAATTAGATTTTGAGAGAAAATTAGTACTTGGTACCTGCCAAATTAGTACCTGCTCATTATGATTCAGAGATCTCAAACACCTCAAAAGGTGTCATAATGAATGGGACAAAAGTTTTATACTAAGCTAAACCCCATCTGCCCACCTGCCTGTCTCAAAATAGCAGTGGAAAGATTGCCATGTTACCTTAGTCACAAAGCTATTAAGGCCCATCAGAATGCATGTGAATCATAAGCAGTTTCTATAAATCATGCCAAAGGCTGAGGTCACATTTAAGAGCCTTTTGTGTTATAATTAGAGAGATCCATCCATTTAAAGCTGCTGTCAAAAGCGGTGTGATTGAGAAGCAGTACGGTGACGAGCCAGTCAGAGCACAGTGTGATCTGTGCCGAGCAGTAGAAGAGAGAATTCGCCTCTAAGCATGTTATATAAGATAGCAGTGGGCGTCAGACCTGGCTCTCACTCAACGCTAACCGCTTAGAATTAACTCTCTCTGTGCAGGCACGAGGATGCATTTTGCATTCACACACTACAGCAACTATATATGCCAGTGTAGTCGGGCTGTGTGAATGAGTGCTCACCCCACTGGTTCTGAAGATGATTCTGTAGTTGTATTGCTGGCCGTGCTCTTTGTGATCCTCCAGTTTTTCCCGACGAATACTGACAGCTACCGGCCCTAGCGTTTCATCAACACCCAAGTAGTTCCAGTGCTCTGAAAATTTGAATCATTTTTCAATTAATGATTCATTTACTTCATTAAAAACAGCAGCAAATGAAACAAGTGCCATAAATTAAGCACATATCTTATTATAAACAAGTAGTTTTCAGGTAAACAACTCATCTTTAAATGCAACGTTGCATTTTTGTAAAGAATTAAATAGTTTTTTTCTAATTAGGTTATTAACTAATTATTTTGAAATAAATATTAAATATTTTGTTGAAATTAAACGGGTCAGAAAGCCCTTGGTTTTCATCAAAAATATCTTAATTTGTGTTTTGAAGATAATTTATCATTGATTCCTTTTATATAGAGTGGCACTCCTAGTCCTCCATGCACAACCATAATTTGCATAAATCTCTCAATTAAAAAAATATTTGCCATTACATCAAGTGTACAATTAAATCGAAATGTTAACACTCACCTCTCAAATAGAAGTACTTCCTGTAATAATAAGCACCCAAGTCCACATGCTCTACTATGTTGCTCTTTCCACGATCATGATGGAGACTCTTGCCATCCTTGGGGGCTTCAAGAACAGCCACCCCTGCATTGCTAAAATGTGTGTTGGGAGCTCTTTCAGGGGATCCTTCTTCATCTCTGGAAGAGCTAGAGGCACCACTGCCGATACTGCCCTGTTTGGAAGGGCTGATGTTCCTCTCTCCTTCGCCGCCAATTTCGTTCCGGAAACATGGGCAGCTGAGAACCAAATCATTGCTCTTGTCATCACCTGAGTCTAGAGAAGGCCCGTCCTTGATGTTGAGCTCTTCCTGGCTGCCACAAGGAGAGCTGTAAGCCCCGCTTTGGGTGGACGAGAGCGAGGACGTGTTGGAGGCTGAGGCCGCGGCTGCAGCAGAGGCACCGGTGGTGGTGTTCTTCCTTTTCACGGCGCTTTGCCGACTCTGCACAGCCTCGTTCAGGTCAAACAGAATACTCTGGACATCAAAGTGTGCGAAACCTTTCTGGCAGACCCATGGTTTGGGTGGAGGACCTATGTCATCAGACTTCCCATCCTCCGCGTCGGAACCCGCACGTGATGAATCACCTTCGGCTTTGACGCTGCGTAGCTTGCGGAATATGGACTCTCCACCCGTCTCTGACTTTGAACGCCTCTTCATGTGTTTTTCTCTTTCTTTCAGGCGACTGGCGGGACTGCCACGAGGAGGACCAAGAGGTCCATCGGGCAAGTCGAGGGCAGTTTGTTTATGAGCTACTGTCAGCAATTCGCTTAACTTTTCAGGGGCAGGGCTGCGCTGGTCCGGAGCATCGGTCTGATAGCCTTTGAGCATGTCGAAGAAGCTTTCGCCAGACACACCATGCTTGTCGATAGATGAGGTACTGCCGTACTCTCGATGCATGGGCGTCCATCCTGAGAACGACCAGCCCTCACTACCATCTCCGTCTAATTCACTTATGGTGATGTCGCTGTTGCTGCGCTGCCGTATACGCCGCATACCCTTCCGGGGCGACCCAAGATACCCATCGGGTGAAAGGAAGCGATTGTCTTTGCCTTTGCTCTGCATTTTGTTCTTCAGAGTGTTGTGAATGTTCCGCAGCATTGAGGAGTCCTGAGGGCTGATCAGGTGACCGAGCTTGCTTGACAAGTTGCTCTGGGCACTTCCTGTGGTGGTGGAAGGGGAATCCGTCTCCACTGTGATGTGCCACACCCCACCTCCATTTCCACCCCCTCCTCCACTTCCTCCACTGCCGCCATCTTTCCTAGGGGGCCAGTCAGCGACCCGCGCTCGGACGCCCATTTTGGGAACCCCAGGCGTGCCAGTCAAGTGCGTGCTTTCACTGCGAGGGGGTGGCGCCCCTCCATTGGGCAGGCGCAGACGGCGAGTATAAAACTCATCTGTGGCGGGGACAGAGCCGCCCACAGAGCGTTCGGTCTGTGAACGCTTTAGACTGGTCATGGTACGGCTTAGTGGCGGAGCTCAGCACTGGAGCATGCCCGCAGCGTAGCTGAAATAACGAAGCTTGGGGAACATGGGCAGCCACTCAGCTGGAGAGGCCAGAGAATGGATGAAAGATAATTGCACGATGAATGTGAACTTTAAAGTGAACCTGAATCAGGCATGTGTGCTGACCATTAGGTGAGCTGACCTTCCTCCTCTCATCCCTTTATGCCAATCTGAAACAGAGAAAAATTAGAACAGTATAAGAACAGGGTAATCATAGCTGATATGTAAGTGGATAAAATGGAAAAAGGAATCGAGAGGTAAACAGAAGGGCCATAGAGGGGACAAAGCTCTTTAAGATCACAACCACATAACATCATGGAAATTAAACAGAATGGCAATAACCATCCTCCACAACACTTAAGTTTTTTCTCATGAGTGGTAAGTTGCCAAGTAAAAAACATATTGCTTCCATTGATTATCTAGGTGAGACCATTTTTAATGAAATTCCATCAACTCAGAGGAATGAAAAGTTGTTCAGGGTGGCAGGCCTTTAAACTACAACATTGTTCATATGCTTGGCTGTGCCAAAGGGCAACTTACACCACAAGAATAAATTGATGCAACCATCGCCGTGGAGATGCAAAACACTACACAACTACAGACACAAACCAAACTGACTGACTAGACATCAGCATGATGGTATTGAGTATGCCGCAATAAAGCAGTAAGTAGAAGTGATCAGAAGCATTTCAACAGCTTCAAGTCAAGCACGTTATTTGCCTCAAATTACAATCATCGTAACATAATATTAAATTACCGCAGGGAATTGCAGTAATATTAATCAAATGAGCTCCTGTCGATTAATACTCATCTTCTTAATTTTAGACTTAATTGTTTAAAAGTTTACATTAAATGAAAATGTCATTCCTTTTTTCTAAAATTACTATCAACTGCAAGCTTGTATTTATGAAGTAAGTCCCTTTTCTACACTTTTCTGATACCCAGTTACACTCAGATGTATATCACATGACATTAAGAAAAGATCTGTCACTACTTCCGACATTCAAGAGTGCAAGCCAAAAATAAACATTACTACTTATAATACTAATTTCAAAATAAATGTTCACGTTTCATACTTAGCTGAAATATAATTTTTTACATTTATAATGTTGTGTATGACATACACAGCTTAAATTCTAAAAACATGAGTTTTTAATTCACTTAACATGCAATACTGAAAAATTATTGCATTTGTTACAAATGACAAATTCTTTATACTGCCATTACCTGAAGATAATTACAGGCTTATTGGTACCGAGCATTTTAATAATGTCTCTAAACTCATTACGTTGGAGGAGGAAAAATATACTAACCTTTGCTTTAGCCTTGTAAGATTACCAATGACTAAACCTAAAATGAAACCTGGATTCATGGTAACACAGGTGAAATATGAACACAGTAGGTGGCTCTACATGCGTATAAGGCCTCACCGCTTAAATTATAATGCACTACAGATGAACATTGTTCCCATATGACAGGAGAAGCTCTGAAATGTCAGTTTCCTTGGTTTCCTGGCAACCATCTGCCGAGTGTTGTGGTGCAGAGCGGCGCTGCTGCTGGGTTAACCTTAATGAGAGAGCTGAAGTCCAATGACTACACGCACCTACATAATCTGCCACACACACCACAGGAGAACAGCCCTGGGAGAAGAGCAATGCTTCACCACAACGTACACATTGCGTAAAAGATTCAGAGTATGAATGTACAGAGCTAAAAATATCAGATAAAAAACATAAAAGTAAAACAAATGACCTAATATTCTGTGTTTGATGACAGCATGTAACACAAGAGCAAGAGTAAGCATTATTATTTCAGCAAAATAAAAAAAATCTATTCCCAAATACAGCGGTTGAAGGAAACAATTCATCCAGCTGAATCATTTGACATTTTATGAATCACATTTGTAGTGTTAGACTCTATGTACGTGCAGATGAAAACATGAGATAATCTTCCTGTCGGTGAGTCCTGACCTCCCGATGGCTGGAAGGGGTGTGTGGAGCGCCGGGTGTGGCGACACACTAACCCCCGACACACACTCACACACGCTGTAGATGCGGTCATGGGTATTTCCATTCTTTGAGAGAGTGCTTTTCCTCTCCCGTCTGATCGCACTCAGAAATCATGCTGTAATAAATTTCGGAGGTTGCAGCACAGGTGCTTCTGCGAAACCAAGAAGAACTCTGTGGCTTAGTCATCCACAGCTGCCAAATTATAGCCCAAAGTATGACAGATGGGGGCAGCGCGGGCTGACAGATCCCATGTAAGCAGCTAATGAGACAGATACCTGTGACCAGCTTCAAAAAGGAAACTGTGAGCAGGGCAGAGATGACTAACACGGCAATGAGAACTTTAACTCTGAGAACAAATCAATGACGAAATGTGACCTTTTAGCACAAGACTTTATATAAAGAACGGAGTAGTAATAGAAACAGTGTAGCTTTTAGATATAACATAACAATTTTCCCTCATACAACAACATTCAAATATTTTGGGGTTGGCAACTTATTTTTTTTTAATGGCTTTGAAAGATTCATTGGAAAAACAAATGCAGCAATACTGTGAAACATTATAATCTGGTTATTTATAACAATATATTAAATTATTTTCAGCAGCCCTTTCTACAGCCTTCCGTATTCTAATTTAGAAATCATGCTGATTTGTAGCATTTATTTAGTATTTTCTGATGAATAGAAAGTTCAGCATTGCATAATAATGTAGCATTTACATTTACTTGATGTTGTCTATTTACTGTTATTTTTGTTGCATTTTAATGCAGAATTAATTTTATAATTTTATTTATATAAAAAGAGACCTTTTTATATAAATTTTAATCTTAAATTATAGATATCCTACTCTTAGTAACCATTTAATGTTGTTTGTGTCACATTTCCAGTTCACTAAGTCATTATCTACCTGTGACCTGAAGCACCCTTAAGGGAATCCTATCAATCAAAGCCTAAACATCCCAGCTTTAACTACTACACTAATTGCTTTGCACTTGACAAACTGAATCAGATGTGTTAGCTTAAGCTGGAAACAGGAGAAAAACATTACGTCGGGGTGAAAACAGCTGTTTAAATTAACCAAGTGTATGGTTGGACTAAAATGAATGAACAATGAATAAGATTCCTGAAAGATTCTGGTCCAGTCTGCACTGAAGTACACACCTTTATACAAAAAAGGAAGAAAAAAGTCGGGACATTAAAAAAAGAACAGTGGAAACAAAATTCACCATCTCTGTGACCTCTAGAATTAAGCTGAATGTTTTTTTCCCCGGCCTTTAAGAAATGTTTGTTTCACAAAATGAGCAACAGCGCTTTTCTCCACAAAGACACAGGTTGTGAGACTCAACTTCAATATAGTTTTAACGCCCACCTACTTCAATAGCATACACTTTGAAAGCCTGCATTACCATGACTGCTTCAGAAAGCAGTCAATACTGAAATTAGGGGCAAAACATTTAGCCAGATAAAAAGGAACAGATCATCTGACTTTCTCGTCTATCAGGTTTCTTCTTGATATGTTGGCATCGCTAATTTGTAAACATCATATGACGATGCACTCATCAGCATTACAAATTTGAGAAACATTTTTGAGGAATTTTGATTTTAATAAATCTTTTTATTGGGAGTAAGGAGGTTGAGAGCTCATGTTTTTTCAATTATTTTCCTCCCAAAAGATTTAGAAGGAAATGTTTCTCTTTAGATGACCCCTTCAAAAAATTGCATTGAAATATGCAAGACTTATTCATAAAGCAAAAAAAAATGTGACTGCTGTAAGTCGTAAAGAAATGGCAGGATTTCCAACCACAAGGAAGGAATAAAGAACGTCTGGCGGCTTGGAGGAAACGTGGTACTGGGCTGAACTCGAAACTTGAAATCTTTCTGCAAAACCAAGGAAGAAAAACAATAGTGTTGAACACAAGAACAATTCATATAATTGCAGCCTTTCAGACAAAAGGACAACCACTTTTAGGCAAACAACATCCTCCACACAAGCGCAGCAAAACTGCTCAGAAGTGGATATTTCTAGAAAGGACCTTTTTGGACCTTTGAAAAGAGCACATTCCTCATTCATTCATTCAAAACCCAGTACAAAACCACAACAACTGTAGGGCTCAATCAATTCTGTGACACTGAGGAAAAGAAAAGAAAAGCATGAATGGCATCAGAGAATCCAGTGATAAAAATGTAATTTACTGTATAAAGCAGAATGTCACAAGATATCGCAAAACCTGGGTGAATAAATCACAATATTAAAAGGTGTAGTTCACCCAAAAAAAGGACAATTCTGGTTATAAACCTTCTTCAGACTATCTTCTAGTCTTGTCAAAAGACCCAGTACTTCGATACCAAGACGGTACTAAAAAATGTGAAATGTTACAGTACCAGGTCTTCTGAAGTACCGGTAGTACAGAGCAATGGGTGAACCCGGTTCTTGCTGCGCTACCCGAAAGGTAAGCACTGCGCAGTTGCGTCTTCTTCATAAAAGCACAGAGATATGGCAATCGGCGGTGCTACTGATGAGGCGGCTCTGAATCTGCTCATTGAAAAGAAAGAAGCAAAGAGCCATGTGTGGAAGTATTTTGTTTTTGCGTCTGATGACAAGCGCAACATCATTGATCACCAAAAACCCATCTGTAAGCGGTTTTATGTCAAAAGGAGAAAATGCATCGAACCTTATCGAAACACCTCAAACATTGCAATTTGCTTAGTTAATCGTTACTGTGCGTTCACACCACCGCCGGCGAGAGCGTCAAAATTCGCCCTGCCAACGACGCTGTACAGAGATTTTTGGACTCTCTTGACACTCTGACGTAGATTGAATGCTTGTCAAGATTGTGCGGACTGACCACACGAAGAGTATAAGTTAACCTCGTGATACGTCAGAATATTCTGCAGCAGTGCTCTGACGCTAAATTCAACTTGAAATTCCTGCTTATTTTTAGAAAATACAACTTTTTGTTGATACATTTTTATTATTTAACAAAAATCCCGATAGAGTAAACCAGACACTTCAGGGATACATTTAAATAAAATAAAACAAATAACTAAATCTGGAATAAATAAACAAATAAACATCTGGAACGAATGAATGAAATATTTTTTAAAAAGTTCTTTATTTAAACTGTTAGGGGCAGTTTCCCGAACAGTGTTTAAGACTAGTCCTAGATTAAATTAAATGTTAAGAGCTGTCTAAACTGGAAAAAGCTTGCACTGAGATACCTTAAAATACATCACTGCCATTGTTTGGTCTTAAAA
>JAUMHI010000023.1:1652828-1676782 GCA_032359435.1 Enteromius unitaeniatus
TTCTCCCTCTCCCTCTAGTCTTCAGGAAGAACAGCCATGTATTTCAATAGGCTGTTGTGTTGACCTTTTACCACAAGTGAAAGTGATTCTTAACACTAAATATGAAGAGTAAGTATTTTATCCTGTGTTTTTATTTGCCATCATTGTTTATTGTTATTACACATCAAGTTTGAATTCTTGAAACCGTTTGAATCTTTTGCAGACACCTCACCGTAGCTTTACACTGGGTTCAATCTGTCATTAAAAAATGGTGGTCTGAGCTCTCAACAAACAACAAAAGCTTGCATGAAGGCTTTCCTAATGACAGGTGCTTCATTTTTATACATGGGAAATTAAATGACTGTTAGCTGGAAGGTGTAACTGAACTGAATGTTTGTATCCAGCAGGAATGTTCAGGCAATGAAGACGATGCTTCTTGAACTGTGGGAGGGGAAGAGACACTTAAGTTCTGTTCCAGGAACTGTAGGAGAAACGGCAAAGGTGTTTTATTTTCCCTAGACAAGTGAAAAAATCAGCTGCTCACAATAATCAGTCTTACCTTATTTCTTTTCTCGTTCTCTCTTCTGCAGATTATAGAATCATATGTGTCACAACTGCGCTGATGTATCATTGTAGCACACTATGGAGATAACCACTACAAACCCTTGGTGCATTTTAAGCTTTTGATTGGCTTGGAGCTGGTGAATCTGAAGCTCAGTAGGCTGTGGTGAATTGGGGATAGATGAACTGAACAATTCAGACACTCCGATTTCAGCACTGGAGGAGGAACTCTTCCTGCAGGCACTGAATGACTGCTTCACATTGAAGTGGACTTGCTTAGGGGCACATAATCAACTCCATGAGACTCTCTGGAATCAGGCAACTCACTGAAGTGCCAAGCAGAGGTTTTAACTGTTGCACTTGTAGTGCTATGGTGTGAATCTGCTTAAGTGGATGTGATTGTTTAAGTGTACCTTTATCAGATGGTTTTTTTTTTCAGTCATGCACATCAATTGCAGGAGTTTTAAGTTATTAGTGTATTGTTGTCCATTGCCTGATCATGAATGGATATTTGAGTGTAATGTGTACATAGTGATTTTTTCTTTTAATCAGCTTTCAAATAAATCTACATAAACTAAATGTTTTTGAAGTTTACTTTTTAATCACATGTTGACCAAGATAAAAATGACCAAATCAAAAATAAGATCAGAAAAGTTGCTGAATGATTGAGACTAAAAATTTGCAAAATTTGTAGATGGTATTTTAAAGTTATATTCAGTGGAGATGCAACCATAACTCACAAAACCAGTATGAACGATTCATTTGCAAGTCTGACTGAACCGGTTCAAGTCAACTGACTTGACTCTGGGAACGGATCATTTTAAAGCGTATGTAGTGAAACAAAGCAATGACCGGTGGGCATGCAGCACAATAAAATATTTGTATCTCGATTAGTAATGAGTTTATGAAAGTTATTTATTTAGCGATATACACACTAAAAGTAACACTTTAAATATACATGTAAAATACAACGCAATAAACTGAAGAATGTGCCTATGGATTTTCGCAAATGCTGCGTCGAAATGATTTACTTAATTGTTTATTTTATTATTATTTGACATTATTATCATTTGCTGCACCGCAGTGATGTAAAAGATTGAAACCATCTATTCTACAGGAACTAAAAGAACCGATTCGCGGAAAATTCGAAACCCCCGCCAATAAAAATAGACCCGCCTAATCACGTGGTGTAACAGATGCTCTTTCCGGTCTCTGCGTTCCGAGTTCCGTTCATCGTTTACTTCCTTCAGCTGAGTGCTGTTCCCGTGGTCCAGGTTGACGCGTAACGTTAGTGAAATACTGTGCATTTTAAACGTTACGTATATCGTGTACCAAAACACGATGCAACAAATGAAACGTCTGTTAGATGTATACCTCGCGCTGCAGGCTCTGTTTGCGTTGTCATGGTGTTTTTCCGACGCAGAGCCGGGGCCTGTAACGCTAGCAGGTTCTCAGTCAAATGGAGACCGTTTCAAAATCGAAGGACGAGCGATCGTTCCCGGACTGAAAACACAAGACTGGATCTCCACAGCCCGGATCCTGGTGGAAGGAGAGGAATATGTTGGTTTTCTCAAGTAAGTAATCTCACCAGCAATGCTAACGTAAAAAAAAAGCGATATTAACCTGTGTCTGTCAGTTCTCTATTTACCCAAAAATGATATAATGTGTCTTACAACGATTAAGGCTTTCTAGTATATTAATACGTTTTCTAATGTGTTTGTGGAAAATGTGTAGGTTGTGTGTAATATCATCGCAGGGCATTGTTATTCATATTCGATAGACGGATTTCATAACAAGCCATTAATATGCCAAGTTTCCACAATAAAAACGAAATAATTTCCTTTGCAGGACTGATGGGAGCTTTGCCGTCAACGATGTGCCTTCTGGCTCATATGTGGTTGAAATCGTATCACCGTCTTTCAGATTTGATCCTGTTCGGGTGGACATTACCTCTAAAGGGAAAATGAGGTAGCTAACATTCCCATTTCTTACCACCTTCTAATATGTGATTTCACGAGCACACAAGTTAATATCAGAATGTTATTAAACCATAGGGCACGCTTGGTGAATTACATCAAAACCTCTGAAGTTATGCGACAGCCGTACCCTCTTCAGATCAGATCCAGTGGTCCACGCACATACTTCATGAAGCGGGAAACCTGGGGCTGGACTGATTTTCTGATGAACCCTATGGTATAATCATATCATTGTTTCTTTCAGATGCGTGTGGATGGACTTAATTCACAGGAACTTAATCAGTTATTGTTTATTTATTGTTTAGCTAGACTTTTTATGTCCTCTGGTTTAGAAAAACTTTAATATTAAGAGGCATTTATAATAATGATTAAGCTATAATTGTTGTTGAAGGTTTCTAAATTCTTATTTTGTTGTTCTTAGGTCATGATGATGGTTCTTCCCTTATTAATAATCGTCCTGCTTCCAAAGGTGGTAAATACCAATGATCCTGAGATGCGAAAGGTAATGCAAAACAAGAAGTCATATCTAAAAATATTACATCCTAAATGGACATCCTCATTAACTGTCTGTTTTTCCTGCAGGAAATGGAGCAATCTATGAATATGTTGAACCCTAATCCAGAATTGCCAGATGTTTCTGAATTCATGACTAAATTGTTCTCCAAGGGCTCTAGTAAGTCTAGCGGAGGCACCAAAGGCACCAGAAGTATTGCTCCGAAGAGGAGGTAGTGCTGTGTATTTTGTCGGTTTTCTTTAACACTGTTTTATTGGGTTTCCTCTTTTATATATATATATATATGTATATATATATATATATGAACAGTTTCTTTTTCAACCGAAATGCTTGATGAAGCAAGACTGTGTTTGCACTGTACTACTTTTCCATGCTTAATTGTCTTCTTTGGATGCATTGTTAATAATTAGATCATTATTGTAATGATACTCTGAAAACTATACATAAAATTTGAGTAATGGATAAAACCAGTACAGATCGAGCAAGGCATAAATGTCTGTTTTTTCTTTTTTTTGGTTGTTTTTTTTAATAGAGCTTAATTTGGATGTTTTAACTTTAAAAGTAGAATGAGTGAGAAAGTCTGGTCAAGATTTCTGTTCCAAGAGGAGACAGTTACAGAGACATTCAGTTTTGTTAACATTTCAATATCATGTAAAGCAATTAATATAAAGATGGTAGTCTATGCTTTTACTGCTGCTGCGCAAAAGATCACACAGATATGATTCCTTCACAGAATTGAGGTCAATGCAGTTATGACTTGAATGAAAGTGAGATTTAAGTCAAATTGAACATGTTGTCGGATTGGCTGTCGAGTGCTTTGGGTTGATGCAATAGCTGCATTACGGCTGCATAACAAGCCAAGATCAGATGCAGAAGTTAGTACTTACTGTATGTAGTTGTTTTGCTCAGTTTCCCTTAAGCATTCTGGGATATTTGAAAAGCACATTAGTTTAAGGGTGGTAGTAGATGCAAATTATATTAGGGTCCATCTTTTCAGTGAAAATGCATATTTCCAGACCAGCTCAAGGAGGTGATGTTGACCCCAATTCTGTTTCATAACTACTTGAAATAAAGCTTTTAGGTTATATTTACTATATCTTGTTGGGTTTGTACAAGACTGTGAATGAAGATGAAAAATGCAAAAGATTTAAGCTATGAAGTATAATCTTATTTAAACTGAATGGAAATAAACTGGTGGAAAATATCCAAAATGTCTCAATTATTTCTCTACTGTTCTCTGCATGATTCTTTCATGGTATAATGGATGGAGATAAAAATTTAAGAATGCTTTTCGTGATAAGTGACTGGTAAACAGCTGCTAGTATGTGAGTTAGTTTTAAAGCTTGAGTTTGACTGAACACATTAATAAAAGATTGAACCCCTGCCAAATCAAGACTGATGTTTTTAATTAGATGAGTTAATTTAATCTTAAAACATTTATTTCACATCAAATAAAACAGCACA
This sequence comes from Enteromius unitaeniatus, assembly GCA_032359435.1. Taxonomy (NCBI): domain Eukaryota; kingdom Metazoa; phylum Chordata; class Actinopteri; order Cypriniformes; family Cyprinidae; genus Enteromius; species Enteromius unitaeniatus. Next base: position 1,657,323 of record JAUMHI010000023.1, read on the forward strand.
CTGTCACAACAGAAGGAGTAGAGACTTTTTAAACAATATAAATGGAAAACAGCCAGGCAACATTTATAAATGTGTTTATATGATGAGGTAAGGTTTAAGTCAGTTCAGATCTAATTCTTGGCACAACAATCATGAGCATTGTTTTTTTTATATACATATGGACCAGTGCACTCTGGGATGCTGCAGAACTGTGAAATGATTTGAATCTGCCGTAAGTGATTTTTACATCCAGAGAGAAGTTACAATTTCTTTGAGTGTAATTCTCTACAGTGATGCTTTGACAGTTCTAAATCAATCTGAAGATCCATATGTAACACTGTCCAGTTCTGAAAACATAATACAATTACATTGTTTTGCACACCAGATATTTCAATAAACGTTTCTATGCATGCAGTGTCTCTGACATGACCAAGGCTTACAATATATCAAAATAATTTGATCACAAAATGTTATAAACACTACAGTATGTGTGTTGGGTATGTATAAGTTCACAATCAATATCTTTATTTAATATCCTCACCATCCCTAGCCTTAAGGCATTTCATAATATTACAACATGCTGTAAACATGTTAAGTGATCTTTAAACTTTGAAAACAGAAGCAAAATTAAATATTATTATTATTACATCTTTTTTTATCAGTATGGTAATAAAAACAATATGTACACAAAATATTGCCTAGAACATGGTAAGAAATATGGTGTGTGTGTGATGCACAACATAAGCTAAAATGTAATTTGTAACGTCCATTTAATATAACGATTGTTCTTGATCATTCACGCTCTTCAGTCTGCCAACTCTGCTGTTACTTAATGGTTTTGTCCACACCAATACAGTTTCTCCTCTCCTCTGTTCTTCTTCCACTTGCAGAGCACTAACATCCAAAAGGTCTTCTGGAAGGTCTTATTGCATAGGGCATAACACATTGGGTTGATGGTGCTGTTGACATAGCAGAGCCAGTAGCCCAGATGCCAGAGGGACACTGGGATGCATTCAGAACAGAAGGTGGAGATGAGCACCATGATGTTGTATGGGGTCCAGGTGAGGAGGAACGCCAGAAGAATGGCACTGAGAGTCTGAGCAGCCTTTTTCTCCTTGATAAGGACCATTCGTTTCCGTTTGGTCATCTGGATCTTCAAGTTTGGATCTTCTGGTTTGGTAGAAGAGGATGTGGATGAAGGCGCCTGTGGTTCTGAGGACTGGCATTGATCTGTGTTTGTTTTATCAGCTTCGGTACTACCTTGCAAAGGAGTTATGTCACTAAGGATTGGCTTGAACTTGTATGACATACATTTTTTATTGTTCATCTGGGAGCATTTTGTAAGATCACTTTGGTATTTGCTGTCTTCATTAGAGACCATCTGTCCATTTTTGTTGATAGTCGATTCTTGGTTCTTGAAGGATTCATGTGGGGTTGTTTCAGAAACGGACTGCTCGTCATCCTCTGATGATGTGAAACTGTTCACGGTGGTGACTTGCTCTGATTTTGCCCACAAGTCTGACTGCACTGTTGTCCTAGTAACGTAACTCTGGTTGGACGAAGACCAAGATGCTTGAGTCCCGTCCCTCTTGCTTTTAAAACTAAAGCATCGTAGTATTGGCTTTCGTACTTTAGGGTCTTCGTGGCTGTCCAGCGATGGGTATCCTTGGAGTTCTGCTAAGTTCTTTGTACGTTTTTCTGTTTCTTTGTAGATTTTGCAATATAAGATTGTCATGATGGATACCGGTACATAAAAGGCCGCTATGGCTGTACCAAATGTGATTATGGGTTCTGAGAAAAACTGGATCTGGCATTGGTCAAGAGAAACCGTTCTCTTTCCAACAAAGTACTGCCAGCACAGTATGGGTGGAGCCCATAATATAAACGATATCAACCACGCCATGCCAATCATGATGCCTGCACGTTTCGGGGTCCGTTTAGCCCTGTAGGTAAGTGGTCTTGTAATAGAAAAATATCTGTCGAAGCTGATGACCAGCAAGTTCATCACTGATGCGTTACTTGCAACATAGTCAAGTGCCAACCACAGATCACATGCTATATTTCCTAAAGACCAATATCCCATGAGAATGTAGGATGTGTACAGGTTCATTGAGAACACACCAATTATAAGGTCTGCAAAAGCTAAACTGAGTAAGTAGTAGTTGTTAACAGTCTTAAGTTGGCTGTTGACCTTGAAAGAGAGCATCACCAGAACATTCCCCACTATTGTAATGAGACTCACGACAGCTGATACTGTTGCAATCGTTATGACTTCCAACAGACTGTATGGGGCAGGCAGGACAGCAGAGATGTTTCCACTTGCGGTTAAATTTTGAATATCCATGTTCATCATGTTACCGTTGATCGGTTAGAAAACATGAAATTTTCACAGTATTCTTCATGTTTTCTTGGCAATGAATAGTCTAAGAAAAACACAATAAAGAGAATAAACACTTTAAAAACAGGAACATATGAACAGAAAAAAATGCATGATTTGTGTGTGACACCTATAAACCAATGATTTGCATACAGGCCAAATATTTTACGGGCTAGCCACTTAGCCAATCCATTGTTTTTTGAGATTTATATTGACTATTATATTGATTCCATAACAAGAAAACAATCAATTTTCTCCCAGTTTTATTACAGTTTTGTCTATTTGCATTTTTTTTTTTTTAAATGAAGGTCAAAATCTCTACTTCAGTAGCACTTCAATAAATCAAATCTTCCAGTTTTATTTTCTTAAGAAACAATTTTTCTAAAAGCCTAACTTTTAATATGTCGACTAGAATAAATACATATATTATGAACCTGACCTTATTACACGTTCAGATTTCAGCAGATTAGTCCAAAAGCCGAATTAGCGCCTCATTTGCATAGGCTTTAAACAATAAAAAGAAACAAAAAGCGTGTAATACACACATATTTTCTTAATGTATTGTGACTGATTAAAACGAAAACGGTCATATCTATTTATATAAGCTTTTTACTTAATGTTTTTTGCATCCTTCAGAATACAATAACTAGGCTACCTTTTACATTCACTATAAAGGAATTAGCACCGAGCCATATCTCACATGCCCCACACACCACTGCTTCTACTGCTTTTTGTACTATTCTGTTTTCCCTGAGTTTGACCAGCTTAAACTTTGAATTGGTGTTTTTTTTCTCGCAGTTATAACATTATGCGGAACTAGTTGAACGGGAGAAACGTTTCACCCATTGAAGAGGGTTCTCTTTTAAGTGTAGCAACGGTGGTGTTACACGATTACAGCTCGGCTTTAGTTGTAATTTGCTCGTTGAGTGATGGAAGGCAGACACGGTCGGGGACGCGGTGGGCACTGGAAAAGAGGAGGTGGAGGAGCCAGTGGAGGTGATGCTGAGACCGGCAGCTCGGGAGAGCACCGGGGTCGCGGAAGAGGAGGCCAGTACCATCGTGGAAGAGGAAAACGGGATCATCGTAGAGGAAGAGGGCGAGAATTTGGACCTCCGGCAGATTTTAGACGAGTAAGTGTTGCCCATAAAAATCATCATGGCAACCGTGATCACGTTTGTTTAAACTATGGCATATAAATAAATATGAAATAGGAAAATGGAATAAAGTGTAGTTGTATTTCATAAATAATCAGTTTATGGTATTTACGTAAAGTTATGGTAAACTTTTTGCAAAGGCTTTCATGTTTCTAAAAGACTAATAAAACTATTGTATTGTCATGCTTGCTCTCTTTCATCTTTTTTTCTGATCGCTTTCCAGAATCAAGATGACAGTGATAACAAAGAAAACTTTGAGCAGGTGGAGGAGGACAACACCTTCTCTAGACGAAAGCTTGAGTCCAACTGGGACCGTTATGAGGAATCAGAGAAAGAAGAAATGAATGAAGATGTTCCGGCACAGAGAGGCACAGACTACCATGTCCTCATCACTTCAGCTGGTAAGACATGACTACCCATTTAAATCTGTGTCATATTCCCCCCCGTGCCTCTGATACAGCACATGCAGGCAGGAGATCAAAACCCAAATGAATGTAGAACAACGCTGGTGTTGACCAGCTGTCCTGCTGTGTGCTATTGAGATACAACGAGAAGGGCAAAGCTCTATTTCTGTTACATGGTTGGATCTTATTAATGGAGGGCTCATCCCCTGAGCAACAGTTTTTGCCATGTTTACAAATAGCACAATAAACTCCCATTACAAACCACAGGTTTATTTTAAGCTGCCTGAGTGAGACATTTGGAGTTAGTATGATTTGTAAATATATTAACATTTTAATTCAAAATGTTTTTATCTGTCTATCTATCTATCTATCTATCTATCTATATTAGTGCTGTCAAATGATTAATCGCATCCAAAATAAAAGTTTTTCTTTACATAATATATCTGTATGTACTGTGTATATTTATTAAGTACATATTAAATATATTTAGATATCAAAATAAGTATATAAATGCATTTACATGTAAATACTTATGTGATATGAAATACATGTATATCAAAATATATATTGTACGTGTGTTTTAATATTAACACAATAAATAAACACATTATTTAAAGAAAAACTTTATATATATATATATATATATATATATATATTTATATATAATCTTATAGTCAGCAAGGTTGTGTTAAATCAGAGGTCAAAAGTGGTCGTGAAAAGAATTGTGTAATTTTACAAAATATCACATATGCACAAAAATGTAAAGCAGAACAACAGTTTTTAACATGATGACAGCAAGAAATGTGTCTTGATACCTGAATTTGCATATTTAAATAATTTCTGAAGGATTGTTTGACACCAAAGACTGCAGTAATGGCTGCTGAAAATGCATATTTGCCATCATAGCAATAAATTGCATTTTAAAATATATTAGAATAGAAAACGGTTACCAAGAAATGATATTTCACAGTATTAAAGTTTTCACTGTAGTTTGAACCAATAAATGCAGCCTTGGTAAACATTTCTTTGTAAAAAAACAAAACAAAAAAACAAATTGCATCACCTCCAAACTTTTGAGTAATAACGTAAGAAAGTTGAAACGGTTCAAAATTTGAGTTTATTTCTTTTATTTAATTACCATGGAAATTCATGTAATGGCTATTCAAGAAATGCCCATAGCCAAAACAATACACGTTTGATGCAGAGAGTGTACATTTTGTTCAAGGGCAGGTCATTAACACAACTGTCTAATTATTCAAAATAAACCATCACAGAGGCATTTGTTCCTCGAGTTTAATGAGCCTAAATCCAGTGTAAGTGCAGAATAACTTTCCATTACGCTGTTCTCTTAAGGGAATTTTCTTTGCTCAATTTGCCTCTCATTTCCCTAATCTGCTTCCTCAAAAGCCACATTGATATTCATGAGATATATTTGTGTCATCTAATTTTACGACAACGAAGTACTGTAGGACTGCACTGCCTCTTGTGGGCTTGCAATAGAAAGGCTATATAGATATCACTCATGCTTCTCTGTGCAAACAAACATAGCAGAAATGTCATTAGTTAGTAGCAGGTTGTTTCTGTTGGTTGTGGCCAAACCATTAAAGTTGTACTCCACACGAAATTGGAGCACTTAATCTGTTTTGTTGCTCTCCACTTTTTTTCCCTGCACATTTGCGATTAGTCATCAGAGGTTCAAACTCGCTGATCCCTGTGAGTGTGGGTGGAATTTGTATCTGTTCTCCAGAGCAAGTATTGAATCCATGACTTCAGGAATTGTGTAGGACAGCTTTTCCATCAAAATGATGTGGTTGTGCAGCACCACTTGTCTGTCAATTGACAACAACAAAAGAATGCTGGTGCTTATTATAGGAGCTTAAAATGGTTCAGTGCTTTAGCTTGATTGCTTTGAAGAAGAATCTTTTCAGTGGTAAAAATGGTCGCACCTCTTGGTCAAATATTGCAATATAATGACTTCAGCTAAGTTATAAATAGAAAGACGGCTGTTCCAGTTTGTTTAGTCTTTCAAAGTTGCCCGATCTCCCCTGCGAAACTCGACATGTTGTCCTTTATCTCATTATGATTCTGCCGGCAGGCTCTGATTAGTGACTGTGGTGGTAACGGACTGATTAGGTACAAAATGAGTGTAATTCAGCTTTCACCAGGGAGTGGAATAAAGTGGAGGAACATCCTTCCCTTACCCTTGAGTTTTCTCACAAATGACCAAAATCATAACTTTATGCAAAAAACAAGAGAAACAGATAGATTAGCAGATGTGCTTCCTTCTTCATCTCAGCAGGTGCTTGCACAGGGTAGTTTTTAATCAGTAAGAAAATCCTCATGCGATTCATAGAAACCACATTCTGGCGGTTAACCATTCTTTGGCACATACAGTAATTCTGAGACAGTATTCCATAAGGTATGAAATTGCAGTCAGCTGCAAGATTGCTGTTATCTGTTGATTTGCTCTCTTCAGTTATCGTGCATGTCAAATTATTGTCTCCAGTGGCCCTATCGTTTAGACTGTCGCTGTGGAAAAAACTACATCTGTCAGATAACTTAAAATCTGTTTACCAAGACGCTTTTTCTTTTCTTTGTGTATGTTACTGCCACACAGACCGGTCAATTTATTTAGTCTGGTTGGAGATTAATCTGTCAGAAACTCTCAGTAACATCTTTGAATTTGGATGGCATCATTCAATCATTGTCTTTGTGGCGGTAAATTTGTTGCTAAGGCCAGCATCCTATGTCAGACTTGGTACTGCCGCTTCTGTACGAAGCAAAGCGAAGTAGCAGAGTTTGGTATTACCAGACTAAGCATCATAGGGCAGTGCTTAAAGAAATAGTTCACCCAATTTGTTTTTCTTTGTTCTTTTTAGAATTAACCTGAAACTCACATTGGTTTGAAGACGCACTATGAGGAAGAGTGTAGCAGTTGTGTTGTCTCTTAATATAATGTAATAACAATCTCCTTAAGATGAAAATTATGTGCCATAATTTCTCCATTAATGTTGTTTGTTTCTCCACAAATTTTTTTTTAATTTTGTTAACACAGCCATATTAGCTTTGTATTTGTTTCTGCTTTCGGTAAAGAGTCTATAATTTAAACACAATGCAGAATATTGTATTTACAGGTAATAAAAATCTGATATTTATAACTAATTAATTCATATTTAAAAATTAACACAATGGTTAAATCTTTTATAATTAATCCACTGTACCATGGATATTTGTACAGCTTTTATTAGCCACAATACATGAACTAAATGTTCATTTAGTGTTGAATTATTGAAAAAACATAAAACTAAATAAATAGATGCAAAATTGTTGGTAATGGTCTGTTTAAGATGGCTATTGCATTAAATATTAAAATGTTTATTACATTTCTTATTGATCGTAGTAAATATTTAGTTATTTTAAACTTCAGTTTCCAAAGGCGAGAGCATACTTTTTTGTGTAAGGGATCTTCATAAATAATGTTTTTACTATCCATTTAAATCATTTCAGTGTAACTCTAGGATCTGCTTAACAGAGCATCATTTAAACAATGTATGCTATTTATTTATTTATCACACACACACACACACACACACACACACACACAAACATCTTAATTTTTTATTTAATTCTAAACCAGTATGACTTTCTTACAAAAAAACATAAAATAATATATTTTGAGAAATCTGTTAAAACTACATTAAACCTCATTGTCCTTCGCTGACAAAAAATAGAATTTCTGCTTTTGTGTTCCACAGGTTTGAAACAACATGTGGGTGACAGATTTTTCAAACCTTTAAAATGAAACAATGAATTCTTTAAAATGTCAGAGATACCCGTTGTCTTTTTTTTAATGTTGAACTAATATTCAGAAAGAAACTAGAAATTACTACCTTGTCTTCTTATCAAACGTATAAGAGATGTTTTCAGTACTCACTGTTTTCATCGCTCAGCCTTGAACTCCGTCTACAGATCTGGCTTGGTCAGACGGTCACCCATCCCAAACCTTTTCCTCTTAAGCATACTCTCAGGAATTGTGCGTCTAAATGCTTTTTTCATCCAGTCATGAGCCCGATCTTAAATGATATAATCCTCAAAGTAATAGTAACATCTTCTCCATTGTGTTTGGATGGTTTTCTTAAGGAAGAAACCAAGTAAAAAAGCTCAAGTTGTGACAACCACGCTAAAGTCCATAACATTCATTGTTAAGCATCTCCTCCATGGTGGAGGATGAGGGGGAAATGCTGCTGCTGCTGCTGTTTCTCTGGATGAATATGTCCTGCTGCCTGTGGATGCTCTGACAGACACAGATGTGAATGGCTGGGAGGAGGTCATTCCCACTGGGCTGGGATGATCGTCATGATTTGGGGCAGTGAACAACAATCAGACGCCGAGAATGGGAGGAGGAAGAGGAGAAGAGTGGGGGGCCGAGCTGATGAGGGGATGAAGGTTGGAGCGTTTCTACTCATATTGTAGACAGTCGAGGCGTGTGAAGGGGCGGTATTATGCTCACTAAAACATAATGGAGGCAATAATTACTCTCTTTTGACACAGATAGAGTGGCGGCGAGCAAATAGGTGGGTGGAAAGGATGGGTTAGCTGGAAATACAGACGTGAGAGGGTCATTTCATGACTTTTTGGTATGTCTGCGGGAGCTACTTCAGCTTAAATCAAAGTAAAATGGTCATGTAAAATATTGCAAGCTAAGCAATATTAAGGTTCCTAGTAAATAGATTTTTTTCCAGTAGTTTTATAGAATAATTGTCTGTCGTTCAAGATAAGGTTGTAACATGCAGTAAATTGTTTCCGTTTCACTGACTTCAGTGTTCGGTGAATACAAAAAAAATCACATCTGCCAAATGAATAGCCCCATCCCGATTTACGCCATTTATTAAGTCAACTCTACTGTGGCGGACTGGAATAATCATATTAAAGCTATATTGAAGTATTTGAACATAAATTATATTACTTTAGCATTTAGGTGTATTTACTGTTTTTTTTTTTTTTGTTTGTTTTTTTTTTATTAAAAATGTAAAGGTTTTTAAAGAAATTAATATATACATATATATATATATATATATATATACATGTAGATCCAAAAGTGACAAACGTTGATAATGATGACGAATGTTTGTTGAGCAGTAAAGCAGTATACAGTATTTGCATGATTTTTGAAGCATCATGTGACACTGTCGACTAAAGTAATTCAGTTTTGCCATCACAGGAATAAATTACATCTAAATATATTTAAGATAGAAAATTTCACAATGTTATTGAATTTACCAAATAAATTCAGCCTTGATGAGCATAAGAAACCTCCTTTTAAATATATAAAGTATATATATATATATATATATATATATATATAATATACAATATACAAAATATACAATTATTTCAAAAAACGCTTTTGAGGTTAGCCTGAATTAATTTTCCTATAAAATGTCTGGCAGACTGGACTCTGATCTCTGTAATTCTGCTCTCACAGCTGCATGGGTGTAATTAGTTACTTCACAGGCCATCAAAGAAAGCCTTAAATGATCAATGAAAAGATACAGATTACAGTTAATAGACTACAAATATAAGGTTTGTGCCAGACACTCAAGAGGCTGAATGACAACAGCGTGAGCTCCATTAATCTGTTTGTAGTGCCCTTGCAAGGTGTGGAGCTGGGATTAAGTATAGATTGACCAATCCTGGGTCGTGTCTTTTCACATTTTTCCTTTTTGTCAAAAGCAGCACAATATCACTTGTCATATCGTACAGTCAGATTGACAGGAAATGGCTCATGTAAGATATTGCCATGTAGGGCAGGATTTCCAGGCCTCCAAGTTTATTGATTATAATGAGATCATAATGGAGGATATGAGCCGTATCACATACCCTGGAGGAGGACTAATAACGAAGGGCATAGATATACAGTGACAGCTCCGCTGTGTTTGCCTGCATCTGTGTGTCTGCCGTAACATAGTATGTCTTCTCTGGGTCTCAGATGGCCAGCAGACACAACTCAGCCCTACACGTCTCATACTCGGGTTACACTTGACAGTGAGAGCAGCGAATTAATACTAAATGTTGCCTGAATTTCATGACCTTGTTTAGCTGTTGACTGCACTTCAGTGTGTCTGTGTCCCTGCAGAGAGGGAAAGACATGCTAATTCATTACCGATGACACTGCACCTGTAGGAAACTGCCCCCCTCTTGACATTCTCTCTTTTATTTCAGTTCCTTGGGTCTCCACCTGTGGCCCTGGTACTGTCAGCTTCACCAGCTGGACCCTTCAAAAATGACTGCACCCTGGCGAACTGAAGCACTCTAGATCTTCGCTTTTTATAGCACTTGTTGGAAAGCAGCAGTCTTATCTTGCACAAACTCAGCCATTGAAATGTAACTTGCTAAATATATTTTTTTAATGATTGGTAGTAAGGGTGGGCGATATACTGTACCAGTAGACACGACTAACCAGTAAATATGTGTCAGTTGGTAAAGATTTTTCATCTCTATCGTGATTGCATGCTGTGCTGTGTCAAAAAAATGTATAGTTTGTACATGTTAGTTTGTAAGTATTGCGGTTTAAAACGGGATTTTAAGCCATTGTAATGCAATTGGCATCGAAAGAGAACAGTTAAATACATATGCTTGTATTTGTCAAAATGCCCGACATTGCAAGTATCTTAAACGCAGTAATTTAGGTCTTAACTGAGAGCTTAGAAAGAAAAAAAAAATGTGTAACTGACAGTAGATTGGATCAGAGTAGCTCTTAAAGTGACAGCAGTCTTATATTGCTGTCTGTCATTCATATTAATCAAACAACAAAAGAGAGAAAATCTCTCACTGTTCTTGACATAATCACTGTTGTAACTTTAATAAGAAATCTATGTTTATTTACACTGTAAAGAATATGCCGTATTTTTATAGATTTGATTATACAGTGGATATAGCATTTATTTATTTGTTCTACTGCAGTTTTTTGTCCTCTTGTTGCTTGCAGTTTTTTATTCTTATTCTTTAATCTAGACTTTTTTTAGTGTTTGTTACAAGAATGCTGAAATTTCAATAGTATCAAAAATTTTGATATAATTATCGTGAAATAAAAGTAGGTTTCGCCCACCCCTAATAGTTAGGATATTCATTTTACACCTTATTTTTCTTCATATTAGTTTAGTTGATTCAAGCCAGTGTGGCACAGAAAAGATCATACCTGAAATGTGTAGCTGCAGCGTTTTGTAAAGCTGTATAGAAGTTATGCTTTTTCAGAAGGCATGTTGAATTCAGCATGCATATGATCACATACATCTTGTTTATTGTTTTTCAGCATGAACTGATGTTTCTGAAGGAGTACTGGCTCCGTCCTCCCTTAAATGCTCAGCACCTGCGCTGTGTGCCAGTGTTTTTGATCACACACATACTGTGACTATAGTTCCCTGCATCAAGCATTGGACAGTAATTATGATGCGGGGGTGTGTGTTTGCTCCCACACAGAGTATCAGAATGTCATCTCGGCAATAATGTGTAACAGTAACAACCACTGTGTTAATGACTGTGTCTCTCTTCACTTGCTCTCTTCTCTCACTGCTGTTGTTACCATATAACACCTGTGCAATTTGCATGAGGCTCATTATTTTAAACCATTTTGTATCCTTCAGACACTTTTATGAATGTTGGAAAGTTTTGATTTAGTTTCCATATTGGCTTTCTCTTTCTTTTTTATCTGTCCACCAATTCAACGTATTCCTTGTCACATCACTGAAATGTTGCAGTTTTTTGGGGTTTTTTTTCAAATTGAATTTACAGGTTAAAGGTTCGCTTATGCATAAATATGGTTGTGTAATGAAACCTTTTAGTTATAAATAGCCTGAATGGTCTAATATTATGTCCCCAATGAACCTGTTTTATAATGCTGCCAGGAAATGGTCCCCTGATTGTCCCTTCGAGTTCATGTTTACCCAGAGATGCATTATTTGGGGCAGTGTTGATATTTGGGGCATGAAGTCCTTGGGTGTTTAGTTGGAAGTAGATGTTTTTTTAATGGGCGTTGTCGTTGAAATGTTTTCCGTTTATTACCTCTGTAATTTGAATGCTGGATTGAAAAAGTTTGTCATAAAAGATGAAAGACAAATCTTTCAAGACAGGTTTTTTGTATGCTGTTTATTTGGTACATTTACTTCAAATTGATTGCAGTCCAAAATATGGATTTGGTTCTAAACAGTGTTGTTAATGTTATCATGTCTCAGTTATAAAGTCTATATCAAATGTTTACATCAAATGTATTATTTAAAAAAATAAAAACAAATAAATGTATTATTAGTAATAAATAAATAAAAATAATAAAAAGTGCATAAAATAAATGTAAAAAGCATATTTAAAATGTATTAAAAGAAATTAAATAAAACTATATATTACACTAAGAAATTAAATGCATGTATTATTTATGTCATGTTGTTTTCTAATCATTTTGAGCTGTTGGATAATTTTATCATTTTGGTACTTTTTTAGGATTTTTTCTCTCAACACCTTTATTGAGCCCTGTTCACACAAAGGATGATAATTATAAAGATAACAATATTTCAAACAATATAACATCAGCAAACAATATTTACAAAGTTTATTGTAAGCATATGTGCATATGCCGCTTTAAATTCTTGAGCTCATTATAGCATGAGAGATTCTTATTGGCTGCCAATGTTTTATTTATTATTATTGTTCATTAGCTGGGAAAAACGTCTTCTGAAAGTGATTCCAAAGTTATTATTACTCTACGCTATCATTATTTCTGACTATAAAATATAATATTGGCTAATTTTTTTTTTATTACCTTTATAGTTATCATCCTTGGTGTGAACAGGGCTTTTCACTTGTTGTGTTTTTAGACAAAACTTAAAATAAAAACAAATAAAATCTTGTTTTGCTATATCATTTAAAATACAATGTTTTTATCAATTAGTTTTCTTTCAATTCCAGATTCAGTTCTGAAAAGACATGCACAACCTGTGCCATTTTTGATAAATATATTATTTACAAGCAATATGTAAAAGGTAGATTAGTTTGACAAGAAACACCACATTCAGTATAGGATTACAAATTCTGATTTGTATCATATTTTTATAATATGATCATTCCTAGAATATTTCCCTGCTCTTGTTTCTGACATGCCCATATTGTTCCTGAAGATACTTCGCCTGTGTTTTCTCTGTGGTCCTCATTGGGAAAACCACCTCCTTTGATCGAGAGTAGCGCATTGAGTGTTTGATTCATCTCTATGGAAATAAATGACTGTTCTAAATCTCTATTAAGATGAGCCACAGCTGTCTGCTAACCTGATGATCGGTTCAGCCCAGCTGCACACAGGCCCCACTTGTAGAAAGTGCACACACACAGACACAATGAGAGTGGTTATGTAACTTTGAGTGGCTTTTATGCTTAGATAAAAATGTAAACATGAAAGGTGAATACTGCTGCCCTTGTAATGTAGGTCAGGTTGGATTCAGAAAAGGACTCTGAATAACTTATCTCTGCATGGGCATATGAGATGGCCTTTCAAGAGCCTTTCGTTCATTGCAGGGCTCGTATCATCATTATGACTCAGATGCTGTTTCATACCTCAAGGTCAGATAATGGTCTCCTGAGAAGAGATGTGATGTTGAATTACTAGCATCCTTCACACTGAAGCCCTGCTCTCATACCCATTACTGCACGGAGCCCTGCCTCTTCAAGGGCCAGGACTTAGTGACATATGGGAAGGTGGATCCACCAGTAAGTAGGGAATTAATTAATCAAAATAGATTAATATAGAGCATTACCCACTCATCTGTTGAGAAGCTATTGAGTGTCTGTAAGAGTGGAAAACTCATCTCACATGAGTCTCTTTGCCTGATGATGACTGATTTAACATCAACTTTCACAGTTTCTAAATGAGAGTCGATTTGTTTTTTCTTCCTTGTTGGTGCCATATGATTAACAGGCTCTAGTTCCAGTCAGTTTAAATGCCGTTTATCTGTTTTTACCCATTTCTGTTTTCGGAAGCTCACTTTATGAACATAATGATTTGAAGGTTACACAGCAGTTTGTTTAGTACCACGCTAACTGATCAGAAACCAAAGCAGAGCTGCACAAAGACTTTCCTTTCAAGTCTAGGCACTAATAGGAAACTGTTGGTGTTCTGCATGGCAGCGGTGTTGAGGCGAATAGTAAATAACCATCTTATTGTTTGAAATTTTCGCCTTGAAATGTTTTAATTGCAATCATCACAGACTGATTTATTTTGATGGTTCAGTTCGTTATGGAGTTGCTTTGTGTTAATTGGCTTAGCAATGATTTGCTCAAGAGCCGTGACGACAAAGCAAATTAGCAGCTTCTTCCAAAGGGCTGTAGCCTCCGTGCATTAAGTAGCATTTAATGACTAGCAGTGCATGGCCTGTGCTCTTTTTAATATTGTTGAGCTTGTAGGTCCCATGCTCCTCGTGTCACTGTTTTATAGGGCCCTTGAAAATGCAAAGAACTGTGGCCAGATTTGGGTTGGCAGGCTGCATGCATGATGCCACTCTCTGGGAGGAAATGACCTGTACTTGTAGCTATGCTTCCCGTGCCGCTGCTCTCTCTCATTCAGAGGACGCCAGCCTGCAGAGAAACACACATCTGCCACACTGACATTATGCCAGCACTGCACCAGAGATGCTACTGTACACTTATGTTTCATTGTGTCAAAAATAGGGATGCACATTGTCAATATCCACCAATTAATTTTTTGGAGAATGTCAGCATTGGAAGCAGCTTCAAGCCATCTGTGCACTAAACTATATCGTGCCCTAGTTTTGATTGAGGTAGCCTTTTTTATTGCTTATTTAAATGTATTTTTTAAATGTAAGATTTAAGCTAATAATTTTATAAGCAATTAAAATGTTAACAATTCATATTTGTATTTAAAAGACCTTCTGCTATGTCAGTGTTTTTGGGGGTTACCATTGTGATAAAGTGTAGAGCATATGCTTCATTATTTAAGTGTAGAATGATGTCTCCCTATTTTTAATTATTTTTTATATGTAGTAATTAAACGATTAAATTGATCTGGTTGCACAATAAATTTGAGTAAATACTACTCAAAATAGTGTAGCTAAAATTATGAATATAATTAATCTGAAATTACTGAAAGAGATTAATAAACTCAATGTATAAAATATAAGTAAACTCAACTTATAAAATATAAATTCACTCAACTTAATAAATATATATCTGGATTTAGATAAATTTATTTTGTGCAACCCCTTGACGTAATAAAATGAAGTAAATTCAACCTAACATTTTTTTCAGTGTATACTGAATATCTACAGTCTAGTTTTATTTAGATATATAGATAAAATGTATTGCTTTTATTATGATTTTACACTGAATTATGTTTATACCGTTGCTTGAAGCAACTGCATGCTATATTTTTAAATGAACATAAGTTAGGACACTAACTGAAAAACTTTACTGCTTTATATTATTAAGTCTCGAATGTCAATTGTACATTGCATTTGTTTATTTTTTAAATAAAAACAGCCACTTTATTTATTTTTTTGGTATGTCATTTATTTCAGTGATGCAAATCATAATTTTCCTCAATCTTTACCACAGTCTTCAGCGTCACATGATCCTTCAGAAATCCTTCCAATATGTTGATGTATCAAAAAAAATGCTGTTATCAATGCCAAAAAATATTAGACAGTTTACAACACTGCAATAAATCATTATATTAAAATGATTTGTAAAGGATCAAATGACTGAAAACTGGAGTAACGGCTAAAATGATATTTTATGATTCACATTACTGTAAAACATACATTTTCTTAGTGCAACAAGTTTTATTTTGATTTTGGAGTGAAATATGACCTAGAATTATCCTGCAGAGGTGAATAAATAATTAAGTAAATTTCTTTTAATTAATTATACTCTCCGTCTGTTAAATTGAAAGTATTTGACCATTGCACACAGGGGCATTCTTTTTATTCATCGCAGAAATATGCCTGCAGTCATACTGTATTTTTTGCATCCATATGATCATTTCTTCATTTATTCTTGCACTTGTACAAACAATGTGTTCATCATAAGTAACAGCACAGCAGCGTGTCACATGCAGCTGGTTTCTTATATTCACCAGCCGCACTACTTGCTCCGGTAAAGCTAAGGCTGATCCTCAACGCACATGCTGACGGGACCTTTGCTTATTGTTATGGCAGCAGTTTCCATGGCGCTGTCACTGCCAGTGAAGGAAACATGATGAAATTGCCTGGATGGCATCTCCTGTCCGCAGCTTTGTTTCTACCCTGATGACATCAAGCACTGCGTACTTGGCAGCCTGCTCAGCTTTAGTAGGAATCTTGTTTCCTGTGACGTCACTTCTGAATCAGTGGGATGCTACATAGACAAAAACTTTAATAGTAGCATGTTGTTGTTTTTAGTTGCAGCTGTTCATCTTTTTAACAGATTATATGAAGTGGCAGAATGCTTCTGAAGTGCTCTTTTGAAGGAGGAGCGCTCCTCTTGACCTTGAGACCCTGCTCTGTATCATCCGTGTCAGTTCGGCCAACTGCAGTTGGCAAGTGTGTCTCGAGTGAAAGAGCATGTGTGAGGCGGGAGGCACTGGGACAGCTGCGTGTGACAGACCCACGGCTTCTTTCTTCAGCTGTCCCAACTTGCTGCCGCCTCAGAATTCACGCTGCTTGTGTCAAGGTGAAAATGACTTCAAAAGATGACACACATTGAGCTGCTGCTGTGAAGGTGTGCGGTGCGAGTGTTTACAATATGGAGATGTGAGAGCTGCTTTTCTTGGCTAAGGATTAAACTAATAAGAGTTAAGGATTAAGGCTTATCACTGCAATATAGGAACTAGGAAGGTGAGCAAATGTTTGTTCTTTAATAAAAAATAAAAAAAAATCCTAAATTAAAATATTGGTAACATTAGAATAGGGAACACTTATTCACTATTAACTATGAGTTGTTTCTCAATACATTCATTATTTGCTGCTTATTAATAGTTAGTAAGGTAATTGTTCATGTAGAGTAAGGCATTAATATGTGCTTAACTACTTCTAATAAATGGCTAATATACTAGTAATATGCATGCTAATAAGTAACTAGTTTAGAGACACTAAAAGAAAGTGTTACCCAAATATTAAATTAAAAACCAGAATTACATTTGAAACCTTACCTTGCCAAAAAATAAAGTTCAAGTCCTAAAATTAGTAGTATTTTTAACAGAACGTATGTAATTAAGAACTTAAATTAACATGCGAATTGACCATATAAAATATAAGCTAATTTAAAATAAATACTGTAATAGCATTTGAATACTATTACAAAAATTGTATTATTATTTATACAAATAGTATTTATTTCCAATTAAATTTTTTACAACTGGATAAGCAGAGTGTACATAATGTGATGTTATATCATAACATTGTTTTTAGAAATGTAATTAAACCAAATGTTTTTATCATCACTCATTATTAATTTTAAAATATTTATTAATATTAATAAAATAAATAAACTGTCAAATGTTTAGCATAAATGATAAATAGGCCTTTATTCATAATTTAAAATAAATAATTGGTAATTCCAATAATTTCACTGAAATAAAGAATAAGCGTCCTGATAGTGTCAAAGCAAAAATAATACATTACCTGCTGACTCACCATATGTACTTTGATTTATAAATATATATATTTTCTTTCTTTAATGTATTACCTGTGTATCTGTTTTTAGGGGACTCGTTTACTCAGTTCAGGTTCTCTGATGAGAAGGACTGGGAGTTGGACTCGCTAGCAAAAAATCAGGTACATGATCAGTCATTCCAAAAGTTATTAAGTTTTCACTTGCATGTTTTGCACTGCAATCATTCATATCCTGTTGTTTGAGGAAGTATGTTCTCATGGTTGATTGTGATTTCTTCAGATTCCAGCTCTTTTTATAGATCTGCCAGCTTTAGCTCAGTCACATCACGAGCTTCCACTGCACACAAGACTGAACCTGGAGGCTGAGCTTGTGCAGGTAGATCAATTGATTTTTCTTGTTGGAATACTATGAAATACTTGTGTGCTAGTGTTTTAATATCTTTCAGGTGATGACTCCAGTTGAACTTCCGTCCTTGACTGCGCTTCCCAGAACCAGCTCGACTCAAACCGCTGGATTGAAAGCTTCTCAGGCAGGTGTAAAGCCTGTGCCTGGTACCACAACGTCTTTCAGTGTCTCCACAGCCGTCCCTCCTGCCACAGATGATGCTGACCAGGAGCTCGACCTTCTTCTCAACTTGCAGAAACCCGTCACAGAAATTAATTCAGTCGAATGCCATGATACAACAGACTATGTACTAAACAGCTCAACACAAGGTCCGTATAGCTTTGTTTTCTGTTAAACAGTGTTGGGGTGTAGTTTAACTATATGAAAGTAATACTAGTCGTAACTTCCAAAAATAAGCTGCATAAGTAGTGTTTGGAAATCAGACTCATTTATGTAACACAGTTAATGCAAATAATCAATTCCGTAATCAATCAGAAGTCATTTTAATCACTGCTTCTTTTTTAGCATGTATTTGAATGTTGCTTTTTGTCACTGTTTATACAGTAAAAAAAATTAGGTAGTGTAATTTTTTAAAGGCAGTCATACTTTTATTGCATATTATCTTAATTTAAAGTAATGACTTTTACATTGTTAAAAGAATTTCAAATAAACTGAACTTTCTATTGATCGTCATGTTAACATTTTTTTATCATGTTTTCAACAATTAAGAAGAAATGTTTCTTGAGCACCAAATCAGCATATTAGAATAGTTTCTGAAGCATAATGTGAGACTGAAAACTAAGCATATATATATATATATATATGTGTGTGTGTGTGTGTGTATATATATATATATATATATGTTTGTGTGTGTGTGTGTGTGTGGGTTTATGTGGTTTGAGGACACAAATTTATATAATGACATGGGTATGACATAGGTATTACAATATGAAAGTGTTTTATGAGGACATTTTCAGTGTCCCCATAATTCAAAATGCTTAATAAACATACTAAATGATGTTTTTTGGAAAATCTAAAAATGCAGTTTCCTGTAAGGGGTAGGTTCAGGTGTTCAGAACAGTATAATTTTAATTTTAGGTTTATTTTTTCAGTGACAGATGGCACATCAAAAGGAAAATTGAAAAAATAACTGTAAATAAAAGATAGAAACGCATTTGCATTTCATTGAGAGAAATAAGTATTTGAATCCTTTAACAAAAAACACTTATTACTAAGTGGCAAAACCCTTGTTTGCAAGCACAGAGGTCAGACGTTTCTTGTAATTGATGACCAAGTTTGCACACATTTTAGGAGGAATTTTGGTCCACTCCTTTTTGCAGATCATCTCTAAATCTCTAAAAGTTTTCGAGGCCGTCTCTGTGCAACTTTGAGCTTCAGCTCCCTCCATAGGTTTTCTATTGGATTAAGGTCCGGAGATTGACTAGGCCACTCCATGACCTTAATGTGCTTCTTCTTGAGCCACTCCTTCGTTGGCTTTGCTGTATGTTTTGGGTC
>JAUMHI010000023.1:1686311-1696992 GCA_032359435.1 Enteromius unitaeniatus
TTAATTAAATAATTTCAGCTTTTAGTTTAATGTTAGTTTCAGTCATTCTGTTGAGTTTATGTCATTTTTAGTAGTTTTTTTTATGTCTATAATAGTTTAGACATGTATAAAATGTCTATACAGTATAGACATGTACACAAACACATAATATTATACTACATTGTATTTTAAGTTTTAGTTACTTCAGGTTACTAATAAAATAAGAAATTTATTTATTTCAAGATGATTTTAATTTTAGTTAACTACAATAACCCTGACAAAGTCTTTCATTTCAATATATTTCTCATCAAATTCTTCCAACACTAAATTATCTTATGATATCCATATTAGCCCTTTACACACAAGTGTAAATATTAAACAAACATTAATATTATAGTAAATATTATATTAAACATATTTGATGAAACCTGTTTTAAAAGAATTGACAAAAACATGATAAACTCTGGATGACAACATATGTGCACAAACAAACCTTTTTTCAACAAAATAGTTGGAGTGGAAAACCATGCTGTAATATTTCATGATAATAGAGACACGTAAGATATTTTACATTGACCTTTTCTCAAAGCAAAGTGCTGAGTGTGCAGCCCCCCCCCCCACCTCCCGTCATTTAAGCTCAGTCCAACAAACACTTATCTTCCTCCACAGCAAAGAGCCCTGAGTGTGTGAGAGTGAGTGAGTGTTCATGTGTCTGCGTGAGTGAGCATAATATACTGTAATTAATCACAATGCAGCCTGTTTGACTCCAGAGAAATGAGAGATGTCTGGTGCTGTCTTGCGTCTCCACATGTCAGGCTGTTCAAGGACATCTAGAACTATGGGCACAATATGCATATTCATTTTAGCTGTTTTAAAATCTGCTTGTTACCCTTTCAGTCGAATCACTTCGACGTAACATATGGGAACTCGCCGTGATAGAGTAGGTCTTCCCTGGGCAACCGGAAGAAAGACCAATTTTCCCACGGTTGGTAAAATGGGCTAAAGTGTTGCAACTACTGCACGAGAGTGGGCCGTACCAGGGGCAATTCAGGAACTCCGCGCTGCGACTGACCTTGTTCTTCGGGCAATGAAGGTTGCAGCGCGTGCCCTTGGTCAGGTGATGTCCACCACGGTGGTCCAGGAGCGACTTCAGTGGCTGAACCTGATGCAGATGCCGGGCGCCCAGAGAGCACGCTCTCTCTTGACACCCCCATCTTCCAGGTCGGCCTATTTGGCGACACTGTCGAGGACTTGGCCCTGGAGTTCTCCACAGCTACAATATCTCAGTGTTTCGCAATCAAGTGCACACCAATTTCATTGGCCTTTTGTATAAAGCTAAAAAAAAGGCAATTGGTCTCTCTGGCAAGTTCCCATATGTAACGTCTCCGTTCCATCCTTCAGGGAATGTGGGTTACATTCGTAACCTAGACGTTTTGGATATGTTGTTCGATACTGAAATCTTAGTTTATTATTTATAATGTTAGTTATTTTTACTTACTGTTTTTACAAATAATGACTTCTCCTCTTACTCTGATTCAGATACACTTAAAATAAATGCCTCATTCATAAAACACAAACAGAATGTGCACAGCTCATAAACCCATTCTTAAGGTAATTTAATGAAACAGTTTGCATTCTAATGGTTTTCATTGAGATTTCTTCTCCGTGAATGAAGGCCAATAACTGTATTTTATATGGCTGGGGCTTCAAAACTGCACAGAAGGCCTGACCTGATAGCACATGACTCCTGCAGAATCTTTCTCCACCACGCCAACACAATTTGTCCTGCTATGGACCGCTGCCTTAATCTGAGGAGAAACATGACAAAATGATTGGGGGGAAAAAACAGCTCACTGGAAAATCTATGCATCTGTGCAATTGCACGGAGTAAATGCCAGCCAGTTTGAAACATGTCATTGAATGTCAAAATCCCACCTTCTTTTTTCACCAACTGTTTCAAGGGATAAGCGTGTAAAGGAAGAAACGTCAAAAGAATGTGTCGGCTGCAACTTTTCATGTAAGTAGAGATAAGCTCTAATTCGTTTCTAGACTCAGACTTATTTTTTAAAAATCAAAGACCTGTTGAGGCATCTTCCTGTATCAGAAAAATGTCAGCAAAATATATTTAAAAAAATACTGCCCATCAAAGAGGGACACACACACACACACACAGAAGGCCTGATATTTATTAATCTAACAAATACACCGTTGTTCCTTTTATAATATATCACTATATATATATATATATATATATACATATACTGCCCTTAAACGCCCTAGAAACATGGGGTTTTGGACAATATTGGCATGAATTTTTTTTTTTTGCACTGATAAGGGACAACACTAACTACAAAAACACATTTTATTACATAAACAGCTACTATATAGAAAATACCTACATTTTTGAAAAATGATAAGATGATAAGTTGCTGATATCATCCAAAACCACACTTTGCCAGGTGTGTTTCCAAACTTTTGAAGGGCAGTGTATAGATAGATTTAGTATCTTCAAAATTATTTTAAGCATGATATTAATAACGATAGTATTTATAAATTATATTTTTCAGAGGTGTTTCTATGATGCATACAAGCATAACTTTTCAAACATGTATGAAAATGGTAGTTGTGAAAATATTATCCTGTCAAAAACACAATTTCCAGAGTCATTTTCAATGCAACTGTACAGTCTGTTGAGTGTCTTTTATTATGTCCATCCCACTGAGACTGTCTTAATCTCTGCATCTGCTCACATTACTGTTTCGAAAATATAAACTGATACAGGCAAACATTCATATTAACACTGATAGACAGATACAATAAGTATTATATATTGTATGTTATTATATATTATATATTTTCAAAACTATTTTTAGACCTAAAATGTACGATTTAGCAATATACAAAGCAAACACATTAGCTATTTTGAGAGTATTTTATTTGTGTTTCCTGAAACATTAGCCTTGACAATAATTCATTTATATGCTATCAGGTATTTTACTGTATATAGCATGTTCTCATTCTTTAGTGTTATTAACATTATTATGTTAATATTTTAAATCCCAATGGATGATCTTCATTCATGATGGAATTACAGTTTGGAGATCTGCTGAGGGCGAGTCGTGTTGTTCGACACCGGACGACCCCAGAGTCTGAGTCTGCTGACCCCTCCGTCGGGAGCTATGACCAGACGCACATGAGTCACAGGCCCACACTGCACCACAGACTCCCCAGAAAACAAATGTCTGTGATGTGCTTTCAGCTAGATGAGGGAGATTGTGATCAAATTTACACAGAACAAAAAGGAATAAAGTTGAAAATAAAGTCAAATAAAATTATCGGATGGGCGAGTCATACTTTTTGAGGAGGAAGAAGAATTCTCCACTCAGGGGTTTTGTCAGAATGCCACTGGTTATGAATTAAGTTGTTCTCCTCATCTGCGGTCAAACAGCAGGCTTCAATCTTGCAGGAGTCTGGGAAATTTCCTAAGGAAAACAGTTCATCAAGAAGCCTTTATGATAACCATAAACTTTTAAAAACAGTATCTTTTGTCTCACAATGCGAATATATATTTATATCTTATTTTAAACTTTATCTGACAACTAATTTATTTGCTACCATGTTACCATACATACAATATGCTGTTGTTTCAAATGTAAAACGTTTACATACAAAAATGCTACAAAATTGAAATAAATATTCAATACTTTTTGTACCTTTAAAATGGTTGGAGTCTACCTCAATTTTGCTTATGATGCCAGGATGTCCTAGTCTGAGAACAGCCCACTCAAAACCTGGCACCTGTAATATGCCTTTCTCATCCACCTGAAAACCAATATATGGGATCAGTGTGGAATATAACTTATATTTGTGATGTTTTATAAAATGAAAACACTGCTTCTACCTTTAAAACTTTGGGCCGATCCAGGCGTCTGGCTGTCTCCCACCCATCACCCATGTTGTCAGCCCTCCCTAGACCTACAGAGAAACACAAAATCAGACAATCACAAAGTACTGATCTAAATCTCGAAATCTCTCAGGTTATTCCATAATCTTCTCTAAACAGTCATTAAAGAGATCATAACTTATTTGTTGGGAAGCAACATGTAGTATTCTCTCAGGAAGTTATTAAAAGTAGTCTGGGAAGCAGTCCAAACTGAGTTTTTATGATATTCCTGATTGAGAAAGTCTGTAAAAGTGGTCTGAAAAGATGCTTCTCTTGGTGCAAGTGAACACAGTTCACCCACAGTTGAGCCCACAGTTCCTCTCTAAAATCTTTTTCAACTTCTCAGTCCAAAAACAAAATCACTCACCAATCATATTGCGTGGGTGACCAAAGTGGGCGTTGCTGTAGCCTATGCATACACCCCCATTGATCAGGGCAACAAGATCCACTAGTTCTTGACTAGACACAGTGGACCAGTCCTTCTTCCCAATGCCATAAACTTTCAGCCTAGCAATGCCGCCATCTGCCGAACATCAATCAAATATTTAAAGCTAAGGTGTAAAAATGCTTTTTGTTCCATTGTTCTTAGGATAAATCAGTTATTTTAACATGCCAACAGGCAACAGTACAAATAAATTACATTATATATATATATATATATAATATATATATAAATAGAAAGAACATGTTGCACTCAATAGCGCGGGTTTAGGCCAGGACTAACTGTCTGACCAAGCAGTTGTAGGAAAGTTTTGGTGGCTATTGGCACAGAAATCATGCACTGTAGCTTGAAGTCAAAGCTACAATTGTTTCTACAATTTGTCAAAAGATTAGTGCAAGCACCTTAAGAAAAAAATCATCCGCTAAGAAAAATACATAAATAAAACACCACATAAAAAAGTGGAATACATATAGTACCAGTTTTTAGGTGGTATATAAATAATAGGTTAATATTTTATTATCATTTTACAACCCTTCATTTGTATTCATTTTACAAAACAAATGGCTCTCTAAGAAGCTGCTCTGCAGTAGCATCTCTCCCCTGGCCATTTTTTTTTTATGATGACTGATCACATTCTCTGTTTTGTCTTTTTTTTTTTTAAATTGCACTGAATGATTCATGGTGCATTACCTGGATATATGTTAAGGCGGATATGGGTAACTCTGTGTGGGTAGGTGACATTCAAGTAGTTGTGGCATGATTCAGAGTACCCCGGGTTCAGCTTTGTCATCGGGACAAGCACCTCCCAGCTGTCTGAGTTAAGCTGTTCAACATCAATTCAGAATGAGTTCCCTCAGAAACACAGACTGGAGATTGTGGGTATGAAAATTTGAGTGCACTGGGTTTACACCTGTGCCACAGCATCAAACTGGCTTGGAGAAGCTGCCATGCCCGTACGATCTCCTTCAAGAGTGAACGACGGCATCGGATCTGATTTAAATGTGACATATATTAGATATAATGAAGGTAACCTTATACTTTGGTTCTTAAAGGTTGCAGCCATAGATACCCACCGAGACACGCAGCTTGAATGGAGGTGTATGGTGCATAGTTCCCCGTGAAGAAAGATGTGTCCATATCAAAGCCATGAATAATTCCTGGAACTCCTAACTGAATGATGCACCAGTCGTGACCTTTAACACAAGATGAGAGACGCATACATCTTTCATGAGATCACCGAAATCTGTTGTAAGTACAGACAGGGCACTCTTTGAGATTACAAAACATGCCCTGAAAGCCTGATCAGATGAGGAAACGTCTCAGTATTGCAGTACATCTTTCTCTCGTGCGTTCATTTTACAGATCTTCAGAGAGGCTGGATGGATGAGAGAAGGAAGTAGCCTGCAGCTCTTCTGCTCTAATTCATCCAGGCTCTGTGGAACTAGAGCTCATTAGAGAGAAATGAGGAACACACAGAGCCCTATTTCCCAGTTTTGCACTGAACTCGCTTTGATTCGTGCAAATGGACTAATACCTGAAATTCTTTTTCTCCTGGTTTCCCAGCCATCCATCCATTTTCCGTATTCAGTAAACGCTGAGGCTATGAATTCCGGAGGGTCTCTCTTAAAAGATACAGATCATCATAATCAATACCAAATAATGGTAGAAAATGTTGAACACATGAAGGACTAACCTTTAAAAGATTTCTAGCAGGGGCAAACCACTCATCCGTGGCAAAAATCACCTTTAATGAAACGTTAGTAGTTTAATTAAGCATATGCATTCTATCTATGAATATCAGAATAAGATATGTATTTGAAATGTTTTTCACCTTTCCTCCAGCTGTTTCACATGCGAGGTTGTTGAACTGTAGGAAGTGTGGTTGATTGCTGGTCTCCTTCTGCACTGCTCGATTTGCCATGTTTGTTGTGATTAAATTTGAAATGTTAAGCCAATTAAATTGAGCTTTTGTTTATTATTACAACTCACGCAGAAAAATGAGAGAACTCTCTAACTCTCCACGATATAATAGGTCGACTATATAATATTTAACTACCCTCTCCAAAACAAACTCTAGAACAGAGCGAAGTCCACTATCAATAACAACTTGATCACGTTGGATATTATGAACTATGTATAATCTCACATTCGTGGGACGTTTGCAATTAACCTATGGAAATGTAGCAAACAGCTTCTATTTTATAATTTATGACAATTATCTGACTAACGCTACATTAATACTCTGTAGAAAATGTAGCATCATTTGTCATATTTTTTCACAATAACGACTCTCTGGGAAAACAGCGCCCTCTGTTGAACATTGACCGGGTCAAGTTGCATAAACCTAAGCCAACACTGAATTAAAAACCTTATGACAAAATCTTGAAGAAAAATAAATAAATAATAATAATATATATATATATATATATATATATATATATATATTATATACAACAAACATTATTTTTGTCGTTAATTGTAATAATGCAGTGAGATTATTGTCTGCACAAGGAGTCTGACAACAGCCAGTGCTCCACACAGAGATCTGATCTGATCATCTTCCAGTCTGTCTGGAACGACATGAAGTAACAGAACAAACTGAGACAGACTCAATCCAGAAGAACTGTGGCAATGTCTCCGAGATGAAGAAAAAAAACCTACCTGATAAATAAAAAGTTATAAAAATTATAGAAAGGATTTCTATTTGAAATTCTATTCATTCCAGAATCCTAAAAAAACATCACAGGTTTCAAAAAATTTTATGCAGCACTGATAATAAATCAGCATATCAGAATGAATTCTGCAGGATCATATGACACTGAAGACTGGAGTAATAATGCTGAAAATACAGCTTTGCCTTTGCTTTGGAATAAATTAGTTAAGTTATTTTACATCACAATAATATTTCACAATATAAAAAGTTTCCTGTATTTTTTATCAAATAAATGCAGTCTTGATGCATTTAAAAATTAGTTAAAAACTCACTGGTAGTGTGTGTAAATCAATACATATATATAACCTATATATATATAGAGAGAGTGGTGTCTTCATACAAGAGGAGTCTAGAAGCTGTATCACCAACAAAGATTTTTCTACAAAGTATTAAAGTGTGTTCAATACCCATTCCCTGTGTCCCTTGTATACTTAAATGATCTGATTTCTTTGCATGAATTCAATATTTGGCTTGATGGCAACATCTGTGTCAATAGCCCACAGAAATCCCCTAATAAAAACACTGATGTGTCAAATACTTCTTTTCCCAATGTAAACTTAAGGTTGGTTTACAAATTGATGTCATAAATCAGTTCTATAAAATTAGTCCCTTTTGGTAGAACTGTTTTTATATATATATATAAACATATCTAAAACATATCTCAATTGCCGATTAAATGTTTTAACCCCTTTTTTGATTAACCTAAATAACATTAATTTTAGTTCTAAAGCTAATAGAGGGCATTGACCAGCATACTTTCTGCATTTTAAATTAATGTGGTCTTAATATAGTCACAATTTTGCCTGCTGGATGACCTGGTTTACATTATGTCTTAAACCATATCTTGGGGGGGGGGGGATATCTGAGATATCTTAAAATACATCACTGCCATTGTTTGGTCTTAAAATGCTCACAAATAAGGCATTTGTGTAAGACATGTTTCTAAGAATTCTTAAAAATCCTAAATTAGCAAAGGTCTAGTCCTGGCTTAATCTAATACCTAACCAGGAAACTGGCCCTAGAGCCCTTTGTTAAATGAGGACACAAAGCATAATTTTTTTCCCAAGCATTTTAACAATGGCACCAATATATTTTTAGAATTGTCAATGCAAGCGTTTTCCAGTTTAGAAAGCTGTTTTTAAATCCAGGACTAGTATTAAACCCTGTTCTGGAAACCTCCTGTAAAGCTATCTATGACCTCTAATAACAGGGTCGAAACATGGGCCACTGTCCACAATGGATGTTTAATTTGAATACTTAATTTGCTGGACAGTAAAACCACCGTAAGAGATTAATATAACCTTATACCTATTTTAGAATGTATTTTTATAACGCAACACTGTTTTATGTGGTCATATATTTGAGTGACATCTCATTAAAATGTAAGAAGTGACTTAGTAAAAGACAGAAAAACAGACAGGGAACATGACAGTAAACAAATTTATTTTGTCATCTGCGCTTTACAGTTGGAATTCTGGGAACTCAAATACCACATCCTTGCCTGTGAGCTTCTTGTAGACACCAGCGAAGGTCTCAACCTGAAATAAAACCCAGATTAGCCTGGTTACTGAAATGTCCAGTTTGAGAATTTTTTTATTTGACTTTTTTTTTTTTTTGCAAAAATCAAATGATAATACAAACCCACCCCTCCTATTACAAAAAAAAACAAAATAAAATAAAAAAAAAAAAAACACCCCACTGACAATAATGTGCACTGCATGGTTTACCTCCCCAGTAACGGCCCAAAGGGCTCTGGGAAGATGTAGGAATATACAGGACGCCATCCACACCAGCCAGAGGCCGGGGACAAGCTTGTTATCCAACGTCGTGGAATGGGACTGTACGTCATGGCACCGAAGTGCTGCGCTCCCTTACGCCACACGGACAGAGCCACATGAGAGCCATCTCACAGGATGTCCACGTCGGGTGATATATATATTTTTTTTTAAAGTTACTTACTTTGTGTTCAACATTGTTCTGCTGTGCCTTGTCAAGGTGGACCTTGATGAGCCTGCTGCTGTCCAGTTTTACGCGAATCCTTTTGCCAACAATCTCGCTGGGAAAAACCAGGTCCTCGAGGATAGCGTCATGCACGTTAGTCAGAGTTCGGCTGTAAGGGAAAACAGGTTAAGTGGGTTAACTTTGCCACTAAACAGAACTTCATGTGACCCCAAAATAAAGCATTTTTGACATAACCGTTTTGGCTGTGCACTGCATGGTTTACCTCCCCAGTAACGGCCCAAAGGGCTCTGGGAAGATGTAGGAATATACAGGACGCCATCCACACCAGCCAGAGGCCGGGGACAAGCTTGTTATCCAACGTCGTGGAATGGGACTGTACGTCATGGCACCAAAGTGCTGCGCTCCCTTACGCCACACGGACAGAGCCACATGAGAGCCATCTCACAGGATGTCCACGTTGGTTTTAGATATGCTAACACTGCTATTGTAGGCACATACACTCTGAAAAAAGCGAGCACTAACCCTGATGTCGCAAACACAGCTTCCAATATGCAACAAGACGACATTTACCTCCTGGGGCGCTTCTGCTTGTTTTTTGTGCGGCTTTTCCTTGTGGGCTTAGGCAGGATTCTTCTCTGGAAGACAAGATCAAATCAAGATTTAAATCATTATTTTGGTGGTCAACATGCTGTGTGTTAAAAAAAAAATAAAAATAAATAAATACATGTGCACTGCATGGTTTACCTCCCCAGTAATGGCCCAAAGGGCTCTGGGAAGATGTAGGAATATACAGGACGCCATCCACACCAGCCAGAGGCCGGGGACAAGCTTGTTATCCAACGTCGTGGAATGGGACTGTACGTCATGGCACCAAAGTGCTGCGCTCCCTTACGCCACACGGACAGAGCCACATGAGAGCCATCTCACAGGATGTCCACGTTGAGAAAAACCAGCTAACACCAAGGCTAAAAGCTCTAAGACCTCATGAAATCTTCTGTACCAGTGAAAACAAGACTCTAATATAGGATGGTTCTATATTAGAGTCTTGCTCTAATATAAAATGCAGTGAAAGCTAGTTGGGTTGCAGATAATGTGCAAGAACATTTCCCATAAACCATGATCTCAGATAAATTAAACATCACAGTTTAAAATAGGATTTTGTAGGGCATTTAACAAAAAAAAATACCACCTCAATGAATAAAATAAAAAACACTGCCAACCATTATTTATTAAAAACATTCAAAAAGGACGAGCCTTACCTGTGCGATGAACACCACATGCTTGCCGCTGAATTTCTTTTCCAGCTCACGCACGAGCCTCACCTGGATCTTCTGGAAGGACTTCAGCTGGGGCACAGGGACAAAGATGATAATGGCTTTCCTGCTACCACCAACCTCGATTTCCTGAAAGAGAATGAATGGTATGAAATTACAAGCGCACAAGTTTATGAGTGACTTAGCCCAGCAGTCAGGAAGCACCAGTACAGTTAAGGGCATGTGCACTGCATGGTTTACCTCCCCAGTAACGGCCCAAAGGGCTCTGGGAAGATGTAGGAATATACAGGACGCCATCCACACCAGCCAGAGGCCGGGGACAAGCTTGTTATCCAACGTCGTGGAATGGGACTGTACGTCATGGCACC
>JAUMHI010000023.1:1698544-1735198 GCA_032359435.1 Enteromius unitaeniatus
GGCCTGGGAAGAGGCCGTATTCTCGC
This sequence comes from Enteromius unitaeniatus, assembly GCA_032359435.1. Taxonomy (NCBI): domain Eukaryota; kingdom Metazoa; phylum Chordata; class Actinopteri; order Cypriniformes; family Cyprinidae; genus Enteromius; species Enteromius unitaeniatus. The sequence continues at coordinate 1,698,571 of JAUMHI010000023.1, forward strand.
GAGAGGCCGGTAAAAGCGCGTTGGTGTGTTGCATGATGGGAAATGTAATCACCATCCGGGGCCGCAAGGGGTGCAAGGCACCCGCTCTTTTACTTAAATGTTGCGTAAAGGAATAAAATCATTTTTTGAATTCGCATATACAAGATAAAATAGCTTTTGGCACTCATGAAATAAGTTTACCTGTTACTAAAAATGGTGACTTGCAATGTATGAAGAAGTTTAACTTGTATTTAATACGTTTAACGTGTTTTAGACATTTTACCAGTCAAGGATTTCTTTGATAGAAGATCCTATGTTCAAAAGAGTCATTAATTTACAAAAAAAAAAAAAAATAGGAGTAATTATTTTGGACTACGTTGGTCGCGCGGTATGTTAACGAAAAGATTCGGTTCATAAGAATCATATGTTGAGGAATCGGATTGACCTTCTCTCTGTAGGTTTTCGCTAAATAAAACATCTTTCTGAACGCCACGGTATTAAAAATGATCATTGTGACTCAATGCTTTCATTTTAATCGTATTATTGTTATTTTATACTTTCAAGATTGCCTCGTGCTTGCAGTCATACTCCGCTTCGGTTGGTGGCGGTAGAGGTCTGTAAACTGGCTTGAAAAAGCACATAAGAAGAAGATCAGCTGACCGCTAATGTAGAGCCAGTACACATGCATCGGAGGTTTTGCAAACTACAGTCAAAATAATTGATTCGATAAGTATTTTCGTCTTTGCCAGGTTATGTTTATGGCTGTTGTGTTTTAAAAATGCCAGCCTTAACGGATATGGTCGTTAGCAGAGGCTATGTTGAGACTGCCTGGGTTTTTTAATGTTGTACGCAGGGCTTTCTGTGACGCCGCAGAAGAGATGGGCAAGAAGGGAAACTTTTTCTACGCTGTGAGAAAAGGATTTAGACCAGGAGTATACCAGACATGGTGAGCAACTATACGATATCTATTCTTCGTAATTGTGAGCGCTTTTTGCATTGCGTTGCTTAAATGCATGTTCTTTCCTAAAGGGATGACTGTAAACATCAGGTGGATAAGTTTCCCTCCGCGGTTTATAAGAAGTTTGCTTCTGAACAGGATGCTTGGGCCTTTGTGAGGAGCCAGGCAGCAGCAGCCTCATCTTCTGGAAAACTAAACGGTGATTTAAAAGTTTATTTAAGATGGCAGCTGTTTTATAAACATCCACCATGTTATGCATCATCCAGTTTTGGGGTGTGTAAGGAAAAATAGAGGATTAAGCAAATTATAAATTAATACAGAATTAGTGCTTTATTTATGTCTTTTGCAAATAAATTATTTTAATATAGAAGACTTTACGTGTTTTTAGCTTGAATATGTGGTATCTGGATCATATTTACATGACGTAAGTAAGTAATTTATTTATATAGCACTTTTCATACATAAAATGCAACTCAAAGTGCTTCACTCCGGCAGAAAACTGACAAGATCTAATAAAACTTTTAGATGACGCGCAGCTCATTTCTCCGTTACTATATATATATATATATATATTTATTTATTTATTTTTATTTTTTTGTCAACACATTTTTACATAGACTATGAGTAGGTAAAATACTGAAATAAATAAAATGACCTAAACGGTTAAAATGAGCATCCCTAGTCTGAGTGCTGGTACAGTGCGTACAGTCATACACCAGCAGGCACGACCCTTTACGCGGACACTGGTATGGTTTGCGAGTGCGCATGCTAGGTCGGTAGACAACGTTCATCATCCAAAGGAACTGAACTCTAACACCAGAACCCGAGTGCGCACCAAAAGTGCTAGTGAAAGAACCCTCGATGCTGTTTGCCATAACTCAGTTGCAGTTTAATGTTCCCAATAAAACGACTGTTCGGCTCTATGATATTAATAGACTGATATTTTGTATTCTCCCCACCCCACAAAAATCCCAATTGAACACATCTGCCTTTCCTCCCCCCATTTTCAATGTTTTCTGAATTGTTGTAGTGTTTTTAGAGTTGTGCTTTGTTTTGCTCCTCTCGGCCACCATAGTCCTGCCTTATGAGTTATCTCCTATAACAGATCACAATTTCCTTTCACCTTTTTCTTTCACTGGTTTACTAAATGGCCCTGGCTTTAACTAATGAATCATTCTCTGTGGTCTCTTAATTATTAAAGATTATAAAATCCAACTTCACTGTAATAAAAAATAATTGATGAAATGCTGTTTAGATGGATTGTAGCAAGTCATGTCACAGCAGGAATTGTAGATAAAGCATACTGTAATGCAAGTGATTAACACTGACATTTGTTTCCATCTAAGGATGTGACTATGAGGTCCTGCCTCCTAGAAATGTGCCTGATGCCTCAGGGGCTGTTCCCCTTGGATGTAAAAGGACACATGAGGACTCTGATGATGTTAAGGGACCATCCTATCCAAAACGAGTGAAACTCATTGAGGTCCCACAGCCAAAGACCGCTGCAGCCAGTATTGATGGATTTACATATATGGGTAATTGTTACATATATGGTCTATAATAGTCCTACAGTAGATAATGGTTATGCATATACAGTAGTCAACATTTGAAGTGGTTAAAAAAAAAAGCTAATCAAAGGTGTCCTATATAAATATAAATTATATTTATGTATTAATTAAATGCATTGGGTTACTTTTCGGGACACTTTATAATCTAAAATTACATATATTTACAATTAATTTAATATTTTCTCAAAGCCGCCTGCAATTTTGCCCAAATTAAAGATATTTTGTGTTTATGCATTAATGACCCCCTATGTTTGGAGAAAAAAAACGGATTGATTAGTGAAATTAAATAACGATTTCATTAAAAATAAATAAAATGATTGTGTCTTTAGCTGGTCTGCTTGGCTAAAGCGCTTTTTTTTTTTTTAAATGGGTTCTGTATTATAAGATTTGTAGATTAGCTAGATTTAATAGTTTACACAAAGTTTGCAAAAATGTTTGCAGTTAGTTTTTAATATTACGCTATTAAGGACTCGAATTTACTGAATATAACTGAACCCACCAGTAGGTGGCAGTAAGTCACTGTCTTTGTCACAGATTTATTTATTAAAACAATTCAGTTAAACGCTTGGTTTGTTTAGTGATGAAGCAATTGACTCTCTTTTTGAATGGGTCATTGAATTGTTGACTCGCTAGATTTGTTCAAAAGCAAAGATTCATAAACTAAACATAAACTGCATTTAGATATTAATCATTAGTAAAATCTTTTGTGTTTGTTACAGGTGATGCTGTAGTAGTATACACTGATGGCTGCTGCACAGGCAATGGGAGAGAAGGAGCACGTGCAGGAATCGGTGTATATTGGGGCTGTGATCATCCACTGTAAATCATCTTTGATCAATAGCTTTTTTTTTTCTTTACATTTAAGTGTTGAAATGGCTTTGAATTATTTTAAATGCTTTGTTTCCTCAGTAATGTGGCTGAGAGGCTTCCAGGAAGACAGACCAACCAAAGAGCAGAACTGCAGGTAAGAACAGTGAGATGCTCACAAGCAGTGTTCCTCCTTGTACCCTTTTATCGATAACCGCATCATTAAACAACTCTTCACAGGCTGCTTGCAAGGCACTCGAGCAAGCCAGAGAAAAGAATATTAAAAAGGTTGTGCTGTACACAGACAGCAAGTTCACCATTAATGGTATGTGCTCCTTGCTTTTCTGTTCAAATACTTGAATTCAAAAAACTGAATTTGATTATAATGCGCATCTCGGCAGTAAAGACACTTACTTGATTTGTAGTAAACCGCTATCACCGGTTTTCAGTTGGAGCTGCATTTACTACACAGAGCCATATTTTTTTCTGCGTTTACTACACAAAGCCGTATAAATTAATTTAAAATATAAACATAACAATCTTAAATATATACATGCATGTGTGTACTTGATTATACATAATAAAGTACACACACAATCTTGTATGTACAATCTAGTGTAATCTTTTTTTTTTTGTTTGTTTTCTAAAGGCATTACAAGTTGGGTTAAGACTTGGAAGTCTAATGGCTGGAGGCTTAAAAGTGGTGGGGCCATTGTCAACAAGGATGACTTCCAAAAGTTGGATAAACTAAATGCAGAACTTGATGTCGTATGGGTATGTTTTATCTGTACTCACAGTAATATAGCATCTGCTCATCAGTTTGTGCATTTCGAGCGTTATGTTCCAACCTTTGTGTGCAAACATTCTTTTGGGCTGTAAATGTGCAGTTGTAGACCTTTACCCTAGGGGTGTCAAAATTAATCGTTCCTACGATGCAGACGAGGGTGATTCGGTATCAGTTCAGTAATAGGCTATAACCGGTTATAACGGACTGAAACGTCTGATGTCATTTGCCACACATACGCTTTGTCCTGGTAGAATACAATGGCTCACGCCGGTTTCACACTGCACGGTATGCAGGGCATAACAAGCGCGTATTTTTTCGGCGCCCATGTTAACAGATGACATAGTGAATCTGGCATCGCAGCGCGCACTCCTGGCTTTTGGCCAAAATCCGCCGAATATCAACATTCCTCAGGCTCCATCGCAGCACCACAGCGAGCCACTGTCCGACAGTGTCTCCCATTGCTCCTCTAAATGCTATTTTGGTTTATAAATTATAATTTTGCGTTTATACATTTGTTCAAGAAGTGTGTTTTCATTGAGTTAAGTTTTCATATATCTTCATATATCTGCCTGTTTGTGTTTATTAAAAAAATGATACAAATGTGAATTAAAATTGAAAATTGAGTATGCAGTCCATCGTGATGCATCAAATTATCGTATTGAACCAGTCGATAACATAATAATCGTAATCGAACCGAACCGTGAGACCAGTGTAGGTTCACACCCCTACTTTACCCTATTATTTTTAATAAAACACGAGATGTCTTGCATATCTGCCTAATTTTCGTTGATGCAGGTGATTAAGGGGGAAAGTAACATCAGAGCAGCAGATCTATTAAAATGCTGTGATTTATAGCTATTATATTGTCTGGAAGCAATCTTTAACTTACCATTTGGAATGTAGGATAGTGAATATACTGCACTTCTTGTTCAAAATTAGGCTTCGATGTAAACTGGCTGGATAACTATAGTTACTAGCACTCTACAATCAAACATGGCACGGTGTCAGAAAATAAATGAATAAATTCCTTTACAGAGTCCAGCTTCAACAATATTAAATCCATATCCAAGTATTAAATCTAATATTTATATATTGAAGACTATGCTTGACTAACTTGAGAGATACCTTCAGGCTACAATAGCCATTTATTGAATGAGGCATATAGCACTTTGTGTATTGCTGTACACCTAACATGAACGTGTAATGTTTCATATTCACATTAATAATTAGCTTTTTGAAGAAATTGTGTTTGCATTTTTTTACAGTTCTTTGAGAACCTTATCTCCATGTCAGAACCCCACTGCTCACTTTCAGATGTTCTCATGCGTGCTTGGCATTATGCTATGAGTAATTAAACAAATGCATGGCGTGGCCAGTGAAATGACTACAAATGAAGAAATGCATACCATCTCTCTTATTCTTCATTTCTAGATGCACATTCCAGGCCATGCTGGCTTTACAGGCAATGAGGAAGCAGACAGGCTGTCCAGGGAGGGAGCAGCAAAGCCTTTGTGTTAGTCTACGGTTGCCACATTTATTTTAAAATGCTGCATTTTGTTTTAGGTGCCTAGGATGAGTTTGTAGTATGTATACTCCTAATGGCTAATGCATTTTCTTTTGTTGGGCTAGTGTTGTTACACAACACTGGAAACAAGATTTCTGAAAAGCAGTGCTTACCTAAAATGTTTGTTTTTGATTGTTCTGTCAATTAAATTGTCATAAATATTGTTCCTGAGATTGGCTGCTGGTGCTTATTTTCCCTTCTCTCAGAAATATAAGCACTTAGGTTTTTTTGGGTGCATTACAAGTGACACAAATAATTGTAGTGAGAGTACCGGTGTGAGTCTCCAACCTGGCTAATATTCTGCCATCGTAATGTATTATTGATTCTTTATCTCTGAATGCATCATCTTGCTCTCATTTTCATCAAGGTGTTTGCAGTAATGGCTCTGAAAGAAATGCACCAGTGCTGAAATGCCTCCGTATAAACAGCAGGTGTCACTGCAGTTCATGTTGAAAACTTCCAAGAGTATAATACCGATTTTATCTTTACAAAGATCTAGCTTTGCCATGTTATTACTGAGCTTTTCCTATCTTCACCTGTGTTATTTGAACTAAACGATGGGTGTATTTCTATTTTGATTTAGATATTTGTTTCAATGTTCTTTATAGCTGAGGAGAACTTCAACCAATGTGCTTCATCCAGTTAATATTTAAACCTATCAAAATGAATTAAACAGGTTTAAAGTCTGATTTTTTTTTTTCATCAAAATGCCAAAGAGCAAGGAGAAGGTCGTAAAGGTTTAGAAACAAGAGAGTTAGTAAATTCTGACAGAATTGTTATAGTGAGAATAGGAAAGCCTGTTGTTAATGTCCATTGCTCCAGAAATTCTGTAAGTGCTGTCGTTTATCTCAAGCTATATAATGGTCCTGTCTGATTCTCTGCTTTAAGCCTGCGTCTAGACGGATGCCTTGAGTGTTGTCTTAAATACAGATAAGCTGCACAGCAGGCTGAGGAGGAATGAAGGCACCTTCTCTTTCATGAAATAAACAGAGGTGAGAATCTCAACACTAGGGCCTCTGTGCGGTCCATCCTGACCTTCGCTTGCAGAGCTCAGCTCCTCTGAATTCCCACTGAGATCCAAGACCTTCAGAGCTGGATGTGCGGTCAACAGTTATAGGTCAGGAGACTCCCGATTGTCCTTGCCTGGTCAAAACAAGGAGGATTTAGTGCTTGTAACCTATAACAGATTCAGGTTTCTTGAGCCTACCGAGTCTTATTTTGGATCTGAAGATGAAAACTTATACTGAAGCCTAATGAGGAATGGAGATGGCTCATTTTGTAAAATTCATGGAAGTTAGTTGTTCCAACTGGTAACGTTTAGAACTCATCTGAAGGCTGTTTGATAATCAAACACAGTGATAATTTGTTGGAGATTAAGGGAAGGAGGAGGCACACCAAAAACACCCCATCATTACAGCACATCTGGTCTCTGCTCTCTTCAAAAACCATGTCACAGCTGACTTGGGCCCTCAAATCTGGAAGGAAGTGTAGGGGAATTTCCACTAATGAATCCAACAATCACACGATGAGGCCTCTTTGTGCAGGGACTTCAATGAAAGCCACATTCGGAGCAGGCACAGCGAGGCACAATCAAAGGCACCGGCAAGCCGTTACCACGGGAGCAAAGCTGCAGCTTGTAACCGAACAGACATCTGTTTCCATGACAGCTGTCTGGAACGGCATCAGCCTAACTAACTGCTGCCTCAGAACTAGTCTGACTGTTTGATATCTCTTGCGATAAAGACAGAGAAGATTCTGTCAGAAACCCTCGCCGCTTGTTGTTGTGGTGCGCTAATGCGAAGAGAGAAGTTTGCGTTTGTGTTTATTTTGTTGGTCTTTGAAGCTGCCGGAATCAGAGGCTGCGAAATAGTGGAAGGGAGAAGAAACGTATCCGAGAGAAGTAAACATATGGAGCGAACTACCGCGGTGTGCTCGACGGAAGCCGCTTCAGAGCGACGTCTTCCGCGAAGGGTACAGTCAAGACAAACAACTTAACTACAAGTTAAACGACAGCAATTCTGACATAATGGTGATTACAGAAAACATACTTTCCGCCCTTTTCTTAAAGGGCTAATCCACCCTCATCACTTTTTAAAGGTCGCTCCAACCCTATAAAAACTATTAGGTGCAATTTAAAACACTACCGCCCCAATGACTGCCATATAAATAACACTGTCAAGCCCCAGAAAGTATGAAATACATTGTAAAAATAGTCCATCTGAAGCAAACTGTGGCTGTGTCAGCCAAGCCACGTGAATTCTTTTTCTGTTTGTATTTATGCTTTTATTTGATTTAGCTTTGCGTAAAAAAAGCATTCTTGTCACTTCATAATGTTTAGATTGAACCAGTGATGGAAGATGTACTTTTACTATGTATACTTTTCTGGGCCTTGACATTAATATGTACTTGGCAGTCAATGGGACAGTCAGTAGGGATTAATGACAAAATTTTCATTTTGGGGTGGAGTAACCCTTTAAAAAGACCAATGTGTTTTTACCTGGAAGTGCTTTAAAATTAAGTAAATGGTGCCAAATATGTAAACTTCAGTTTTTATATTTGGTTTGGAAGGTAAATTCAGTTTGCATTGTTACACACTCTTAGTGTGGAAAATAGATGTTTTATCCCATTTTGCAACTATAAACTACAAAACGCACAAAATAAAAAAAAAAAAATTAAACTTTATGGGTCAAATACTGCACGTTTTAACAGAAATTATACAATGTTTGGCTACTATTATAAAATCATAGGTTTTAGATTTCTGCTTGCATGATATTTTTTTTTCCAAATTACAATTTTCCAAAATGATCTTATTATGCTTTTTTCCTCCTAACGTTTTATTATATGCCATATTTTGTTACAGTGAAATGGCAGATTTCTCTTGTGCCATGGCTACATGACTTAGCCAATTATTTAGCTTGATGTGTAAAACCAAGTCCCACCACCCTTTGTTTTAAATTTTGTCAATAATCATATTCACTTGTATGAACATCAAAATATGGATTCAATGATGCAACACTACTTTGGTTACATAATAAATTATAAATGGCTCCCATTTGCTTCCATTTTAACTGCAGCACTATAGCCTCCATTTTTGTTTTGAAAACGAGGGACTTGTCTAAATCATAGTTTTTGTCATCAGTAAAATGACACAAATGCTGCTGATTGAACCTAATTTGCACTAAACCAAGGTGTTAATTTTAATAGGCCAGTATCTCCACTTCTACATGTTTGAGACACCCCCTGGTGGTCTGCTGTTTGCAAGGGCAAGGCCTGCCCGCAGAGAGGGGCTTGACAAGGTGAGCTTCAGCACTGCGGCACTCTGCAGCTTTCATTCTCGTTCTCTCTCACTCCACCCTCCCTATCTCTCAGACAGTACACCTGCTTAGGAGCTCTCCAAAATCCTCACTACACTGAGATACTACCATAGCTAGAGTTTAATAAGCACTGCATCGTCTTATATGCGCATCGAAACACAAAGTCCTTGACCCAAATAGTGCAGATGGCCGTGCTCTGAACTGCCACTTAAATCAGTGAGCTCAGGAGAGTCTGCCGTGTCGCCTGGCCTTCAGGCTGCCTCAGACTGTGTGCGTATGAGACTGACTCATCAAGCTACCAGAGAACTCAATTTAATCCCACAGCAGGAGATTCATTCTCTTAAAGCTGAAGTTCCCCATCACGTGCTCGCTGATGAGGCGGTAGCGGCACCTCCTCACACGTAACCAAAGTGAGCCAGCCGTGCTGGATTTTTAATGATACATTTGTCAAGCAGCTACCGAGCAATATTTTCAGCATTTGTAAGGAGAAAAACAAAAGAAACATCTGTGTCTCCGTCACCCTTACTTGAGTTGTTAGATCATTAAAAAAATCGTTCTTTCTTTCTGGAGTTCTTTGTTTTTTCCATAGTTTTTTCTTTGTTATTTCTGTATTTTTGTTTTTCTGTATTTTCCTTTCTTTCTTTTGGGATTTTTTTGTTTAGTTTTTCTTTGCTTCTTTCTTTTTATTTCTGTAGTTCCTTCTTTCTGTAGTTCTTTGTATCTTTTATTGCCTTTTTCTTTTTTTTCTTTCTTTCAAAGTAAAACAAACTTAAAAATAAGTGTCCAAATGGGCTACTTTTCTTTCTTTTTTTTTTCATTTTGAATGCTGTATCTATTTAAAACATTATTTCTTTGCTTGTGCTTTAATTTTTTTTAAATTTAAATAACTCAGTTTGATATTGTCTTATATAATGCAATAATAGCCAGACATTTTCTTTAGATCTTCACACACTCTTTGGGGCCTCTGTGTCTACTTTATTGTACAGTCATATTTTGTAGTCATGTAGGAAGTAATGTAGTTGTAAATGTATATATAGTCCATTTGTAAATGTTAATTAAAAAATAATGTTTGATGGACTTCCAGAAGAATCAACCTCACTTGGAGGTTTTGTTACTAGATGACCATCTGAATCCTCACCTTGATGAGGCTGCCAGTCAGATTTGGCATGCTCTCAACTGCCCTTGACCGTGAGACAAGATACCACAGAGAGGAAGAGACAGAGAGAGAGTTAGTGAGAGATAGGTAGAGGAGGTGACAAGGTGAAGAGCAAATGATGCCATTAAAGGCAACAGCTGCTTGCTGAAGCAGGGGCTGGACTGGTCAACCCTGCCACCCATAATGATAACAAGGTCAGCGGGGTCACACCGCTCAGCATCACACCGCCCTGCTCCCCCATCCATCAGTTTTCCCGCCTCTAATTATGCAGCAGCCTTCTAACCATGCATGAGATATTATTACAGAGACGAGACCCCCCTCTCTCTAGATGCATAATGAAGAGCGAGTCGTCTGTGAAGGAAGGCAGATTGTGCCGAAAGCCAAACGCAGGATCACTGAGATGCAGCATTATAACATCCCTTTTTCAAGCACAAAACTGCACCAGCTTGAACTTGTAAAGGCACTGCATCCTCTTAAACTGAAACCCTGAAGAGAATAAGTTATTGGAATTTCCCTTAGGAATTTTGGTTTTTAGAAAGCACATAAAGCTCACTTTCCAGTTGTCCTTATGTAGCCACTTGTTAGCGACTTAAGGTTATTGCTCACTGATCTAAAATCTCGTCCGAAATTTTAGTTTCGTTAAAAAATAAATATGACCTCACGTTGTGTCAGTCACATTTACACACTGCTTCTGAAACTTTCATCCATCATAAAAATATTCACACCAGGTTCGATTTTCTGCATTTTTGTATATATAGCAAGCATTTTGATAGGAAAGGATGACAAATATGAAAAAAAATCCTCATACTAAATACCTCAGACTCATTGTGCAAGGGCCATTACTTTTAAAAGCACACAATGGTTTCAAAATTCATATTTGAGGTCTGACGGTGCATAATTTAAGTTGTGGAACATTAAATTAAAACCATTAATAATGTCCTTGAAGGGATAGTTCACACAAAAAATGAGAATATTTGGCTCATATTTACTCAACCTTATTGTTGCTCCAAACCATTATGACTTACTTTCTTCTGTGGAACTTGTTTCTGTTTCAATATTTTTCTGTGATGATTTGGACCCCACTGACTTTGTGCTGCAAAAACAGACATTCTTCAAAATATCTTCACCTAAAAGTACTGAAATTCCCAAGAAAACCCAAAGAGACGTAGCCTTCTCTGTTGACTTAAAAATGTGTGTAATGACTGAATAGTTCTATTTGTTTGTTGCATTTCCATCTGAACTTAAGCTTTGTAATTTGCTGAAGTTTATATGTATAAAACAAACAGCATTTACTGAGGCAGAACAGCTTATTTTTAACCCACTTGTTAGGAGTGGGACATGTGAATTTGCATGAGGAACACAGGATTGTATTAAACACTGAATCACACTCATGTTCCTCCCCTGGCACCTGAGGGGCTTTAGAAAATAAAATCATAATTGCCACAATCAGCTCGTGAACCTGGGTTACCTCCATGCCCACAGCTCTGCCTGTGCATTGGTAGAGTCCCATGTTTAATCTTAATGAGCGTGAGATGCAGGCAGACACACTGTGGGGCGCAGGGCCCTGCTGAGCACCAGGGTATTAGCAGAAAAGAGAGAGAGAGAAAGAGCGAACAGCCAGATAGAGCAGAGGAAGCGTGCAAAAACATGAAAAAACAAGAGACTATAAGATTTAAAATGTTAGAGGGCTTAGAATACATAGTTGGAGTGAAAATAGGAAAGAGATCTGTTGGACAGGAAGCGTTGACAAAATACCACAGATATTTAAATACTCAGGAAATGGCTCAGTATTTTAATTTTTATTTAATATTATCAAGCATTTGATTTATTACACAATATTTTGTTATAGGCCTGTCTATTTATATGGTTTTAGTACAACGACGTATTTTATTGTAACTTTTTCTTTTTGAAATTGCAATTGCATATCTTACTATTGACACTTCTTCTAATTAAAGAGACTATTTCTGAACAACATATGTCACACAGGTATATTTGTAGCAGAAACCAATACGTTGGGTCAAAATTATACATTTTTATTTTATGCCAAAAATCATTAGGATATTACGTGCAGATTATGTTCCATGAAGATATGTTGTACATTTATTTCCATAAGTATATCAAAACTTAATTTTTGATTATTGATATGGATTGCTAAAGACTTCATTTGGAGAACTTTAAAGATGATTTTTCCATTATTTTGAATTTTTTTGGCACCTTTAGATTCCATATTTTTAAAAACGGTAGTTGTATCTTGGTCAAATATTGTCCTATGCTAACAAATCATACATCAATGAAAGCTTATTTATCAGCTTTCAGATAATGTATACATCTCTCTTTGAAAAAAAAGACCTATATGACAGGTTTTGTGGTCCATGGTTATATTTTATACTTTTATACTAATATATAATTTTATACGACTCAGAAATATATTTAGTACTCTGAGGTGAAAATATGTAGAAATGATAGGGAGTTGTATATGCTTACAGGAACCAGACAGTTATTTAAAATGTATTCTAGCAGAGCATTTTATAATATCTTGTGCATTACCAGCAGCTATGCTTAATTTTGATATGTCCATACATACCTATCATAGAAGATACATTTCCTCTGAAAAATCTGTTCCAAGACACCTATTGCTCTTCAATATATTGTCCATTTTTAATGTTGCAGTATAGTGATGATATACAGCAGATACAAAATTAGTATAAAAGAAGAGCCCAGCTGCAAGTATGACACATTCAAGTGGTTAATAGGGGATTTCTGGTGCTGCTTTTCTTTCTTTCTGAGATTTAAAAAAACAGCAATTGGGGATCACATGATCAGTGACGTTCTTTTTTTAAATGTCTAAATTGTGTGGCTTGCTTGATTGGAGTCCCTATAGAAAAGCAAACGTCAATCTGGATGCTGCATGATTTGAGTGTAAAATGAGAAAGAGTGAAGAAGAGTGCAAGCTGTATATACAAGCTGAGGAAGCCTCTCTGCACCATCGCCATACTTTTCCCATTTCCTCATCCGTATTGCAGAAGTGAGGAGGACGAGAGCTTGTTTTCAACAGACCAAAAAGTTGAAACTTGTTGACTTCTTCAAAAAAAGGGGCCTTCCAAATCAGATGTATTTGATCTATAGTCAGATGACACTTTTTAAAATTTTATTATTTACGTTTCCCTTATCAAAGTCAAAACAGCTTACTATACTCATATAAAAATAATACATTATTCGAAATTATTCTAAATATTTATTTTATTTTTGTACATTCACAATAAAAATGGTCCTGCTTTTGAAATAATTGGATGCTGCTTTCAAGAGCATGTCACAAGAATTAACTGAAATTCTGCATTTAGGATGCTACTTGTTGCGTTTTTTTTCTTTTCGTTAATTTATTATTTTTTACAAAAAATATATATTTGGCATATATATATTTTTTTACCTTTATAGCCTTTATTACCTTTATATGTTTTTCTCTGTTCACACAAGCTCTGCGTGTGATGTGATGTGAATCCTCATGTTCTGTTTATGCTGCTTTTTTTATTTATAAAATTAATCCCTGGAAACAATTAAGCTATTTTTAACGGGTTACAACCACGTATCAATTAAAATTTGATTTACTTGTAATTTAGCATAATCTTGTTGGTTAATAATAAAATAACCCAAATTAACATTCCTATTTCCAATACAACAACAACAAAAATACAACTGCACCTGCTTATAAAATTTTAATGAAAACTCATTAAACTTGTTATTTTTATGTAGGCCTCCATAATTTAATAATGTGCTAAGGTTTTTTTTGTCCAAATGGATTAACAACATACTATTTGCATATGATTTGCGCAATAAGTGAAATTATGTATGGAAACAGCTTAAGGCCAATTTTTGTTTTGTGATACACTAAAACTTAGGTGACAATTAGTTTTTTTAAGGATGACGTCATCACGCACACCGTTTTAATCGGTTAAAGGCCAGTTAAATGGAAACAGCCTGGAGACAGCAAATTTCACAAAACAAAAAAAAACGTTTTGAACATTTTCTTTGTCGATAACAAAACAGCATGAAAACTGGATGAAAACTTGGCTACTGAAGCAATTCCAGTGGTCAGGATTTGTTTCATTAATTCATTAATAATTGTTGGTCATTTTAATGTATATTTATTCTTATTCATGACAATATATATTTAATTTGCATTTAGTCATTTTGCAGACTGTAACACTTGAACTGAATCTCCACAAACAGAGGTTGCTCAAAAGGGAGAATTTATTGAACACAACAGAATCAGAACAACTTCAGGCAAAGAGCAATACATCAACATAAAGCTTTCCTCTTGTGTGAGTTCATTCACTTGGCGATCTCCTGATGTTACCATGAGCTCAGCCGAGAAACAACTGGCAGGATAGGCTTTTAACGTGAGGTTAAGTGCTGACAGGTGACTCTTAATTAATGATTAGGTGACTGAGACTGCGCTGGGATCAGCGCACAGAGATGGTGTGACATCACCTCCCCCTCCCAAAAGGTGCGTCCTCGCACCAAGAAACATCCCAAGGAGAGGGGGGTGGGTGCTCTGGAGGCCATACGGGGCAGAGTCACTGGTTGTCTCCAGGGTGGATCAGGAGCCTTGGCGAGCCACGGCGGGTCTGGAGCTTTGATGGGCCACTGTGGATCAGGGACCAGTGCAGGCCACAGTGGAGGAGGAGTCAGGAGTCGCCTGTGGCTATGGTGGATCAGGGACTGTCTGCGGCTGTGGTAGATCAGGGACTGCCTGCGGCAGCTGCAGAAGATTCCCTCTTGGGGAATCTTCCCCTTTCTTTTGGCCTTGGCTCTTGCAGCACAGACTCTGGAGGGCGCTCTGGCAGTGCAGACTGAGGAACTGGGATCAGGATTGGCTCTCCTGGCCGTGAATCAGCAACTGGGATCAGGATTGGCTCTCCTGGCCGTGATTCAGGAACTGGGATCGGGATCGGCTCTCCTGGCCGTGATTCAGGAACTGGGATCGGGATCGGCTCTCCTGGCCGAGAATCAGGAACTGGGATCGGGATCGGCTCTCTTGGCCGAAAATCAGGAACTGGGATCGGCCCCTGTGGACGGACAGGAATCGGGATCAGCACTCCTGGCCATGATTCAGGGACTGGACTCGGGATCGGCCATCCTGGCCGGGACTCAGGAACCGAATTCGAGAACGGCTCCCTGGGCCATGAGTCAGGAACCGGATTCGAGATCGACTCTCTTTGCCACACTTCAGGAACGGGGCTGGGAACTGGCGAACTGGAGTCCGCTGGGCACAGGATTGGCACTCCTGGCTGAAACTCTGGGACTAGATTCAGGAACGGCTCACCTGGCCGTGATACTGGACCTGGATTCGGGATCGGCTCTCCTGGCTGTGACTCTGGGTCAGGAATCTGGATCGGCGGAACAGAATCCGCAGGCATCAGGACTGGCATATCGGCCCACAAACCTGGATCATGACAATGCGGGAATCTAGAACCACTTTCGGGGAGCTGGCACTGATGGGCCTCCATACAGTGCAGATTTTCGGGGAGCTGGCACTGATTGCTCTCCATACTGTGCCGCTCTCAGGAGCAGAATTATCCGAAGGGCAAGACGAGAGCCGGGCATGGGTGAACAGCCTCCTGGCCGATGCTCATGTGGAGCAGGGAGAGGAGTGAGTCCATTGAGGACACGGTGGAGAATCTCCTCCAGACTGATCATCCTTATTCGGTTATGGGCTGAGCTTCTGCAAAGCTTGTACTGAATCTCCACAAACAGAGGTTGCTCAAAATGGAGAATTTATTGAACAGAACAGAATCAGAACATCAGGCAGAGAGCAAAACATCAACATAGATCCCCTGATCACTTAACAGCAACTTAAGCTTTCCTTTTAAAGGAGGGAACATAAACATGAGCGATCTCCTGACCGTGTGTTACAATCTAGGAGAGGGCAGACACAGGTAAGTATAATTGTAAGGGTCTTACGGTTGTGATGGTTCCAGGACTAAGGTGCTCAGTGCAGGTGAGTGATGGGTAAAAGTATAAAGTCTCTTTCCAGCAGGTAAGTTAGATAACCAGTTTCTCTGAAGGGCAGAGGGCAGACAGAGGCAGGGAGAAGCGGATGTTACCATGAGCTCAGCTGAGGAGCAACTGGCAGAAGAGGCTTTTAACATGTAAACTTAGTGACTTAGAATTATAGTTTACTTACTGTACACTTAAATATAGTGTAAATAAATATTTCTGTAGTTAACAGCTACAGCTATAATGGATTGAAGTTAACTGACATTTATTACTATTATGTAGCATTTAAAATACAAGGAGTATTTATCTAGCTAATATTTTATCTACTAATATGGTATGTTTTCTTTTTTTCATACTTCATGTTTCTATTTTGCTGTGTCTTCTGCATTTCACATCACAGCTCTAGATAGTCACTAGTGTTCTTGTGGTGTCTTCAGCCAATCAGTGTTGTTATGAGTAGTAACATGGCAGTATGTCTCAGGTGATTAATATGCATGGGAATGCTAATAGATGCTTTTCTCTTGAACGTTTCTTTCATTACTGCACTAATTCAGTCCACTGAATGAATTAAAAAAATAATTTGTCTACGCAAATAGTGTGCTAAATAAGCATATAGGAGGCAATTTCAGAAATAACCCAAGCATTATAGATGTGTGCATTGATTTCCAACTGATAAAACAGTTTGAAATGCTCAACACTGCCCCCTGTCTGCTATCTGACTTCTCAAAACCAGACTGATTTATCCATCTTCTCTCTCTCTCTTTGGCTCTCGCTCTCTCTTTCTTCCTAATCTTCCACTCCTAGCCAGTTATGCATAAACGACAGACAGTAATCTTTTGACAGGCAGAACCAAACTATATGAAGGCAGTGCTGTAGATAATACAGGCAAGTTATGAGAACTCAGATGCTGGCTAGTCTGAGTCTCTGCAGCTCATCAGAAGACAGCAGGGCCTGCCTTCAACTTAATTAGCTTCCCCTGAGATCCTCTTCTGACGGCATCAACCTGAATGAACGGGTGCATTTCATATGTGTGTGTGTGTGTGTGTGTGTGTGTGTGTGCATGTGCGACAGAAAAAAGGAGAGAGAGCGACAGAGTGTGCTGACCATGTCCGGTCAAGTGAACAGAGCGGGGGCACCATTATCAGTCCATCAGATGTGAAGGAATGTCTCCCCGCTGTGGCGCTGGGTCTCAGAGCAGTCCTGACATGCAACGATAGATGGAGGGAAGAAAGAGAGAGAGTGAGGCTGATCTTGGCCCACATCTAGCTGTGCAGTGGGAAAGATGCAAAGATAGGGAAGCGACATTGTTTCTGTTTCTTCTGTGAGATGAGTCAGAGGGTTTGTTGTGCCTCATTTTCTATCTCGCTGGCGCATGGCCTTCTACAGCACAACTGCACCAAGCTTGTGGGAAAACAACAGCAGGCAGTATAGCAAGCTGTTATTTTCTTTCTAAGACATATATTTCCTTATTTCAATAACTCTTTAATAATTGGAAAAGAGTTAAATGTCATGTATTCCTGGTTTCACGTTGACCATGACACAACTTTCCAATAGACATATTTAATGATTTTATATGATTAACCCATAAGGACCCGGACCGATTGTTCCTTATAGGAAAATTATGAGACATATAAAACAGACCAAATGGACCACTTATAACATGTTTATGCAGTTGTTTTTAAATTTTAAAGTTTTTAAAGTTTTAAAACCTTGTGGGAGATTTGTAATGTTACATATATGTCACATTGGGCGTTTATGGTAAATTTTTGATGTGACATATATATTACATTGGGCATTTACTTCTCCATTGAAAAAGATTATTTTATAAATTGTTTGCTTTATAAAAGCTTGCTTATCCACAACATGCATCAAAATTATTACTTTACTGGGAAAATAAAATAAAAATCTTTTTAAGAAGTAATACAGTTTTTACATTTTTTTTGCTTTGCCGAATTTTTTTTCAAAACTACATAATTGTGACCATTACATTTTACTTTAACTCTTTTGTAATGTATCAAAATTCTACCTTTTCATGTATATGATTTAACCAGAAATAAACCATCACAGTGGGTCCTTATGGGTTAAATACACCATGTTTGATTCCTTTACTTATAAGTCTGTTGGTCATTTCCTGTCTAAGAGGATGGTTTTTTAATGCCTTTTTTCATATGTGTTTAAATGCCTTTAAGCACTTGAAACCCAACCCCTTCCTCCCCTCGGGTATATTATATGATTAACAATAGTAGTACATAAGGTTGTCTCACTCTCTATATATTGTATGTGTTTTTCTTTATGATCATTATTTAGGCTATATGTGTACATATGTGTGTGTGTGTGTGTGTGTGTGTGTGTGTGTATAATTTCCAAATAGTCAGAAAGTGCTTAATAGCTGTTTATACCACTTATTCTTGTTAATGTCTGACATGGAAGAGAAGATGTTAAATAAAGTTATTATTTTTGTTTTCTTTGTGCATAAAATTTGTTTTCAAAGCTTCATAAATTTAACATTGACTGATGTCATGGACTATTTTAATGATTCCCTACGTTTATTGGTCTTGAATGTAGTAGTTCTTTTGCTGTCCGTGCAGGGTTAGAAAGCTCTCAGATTTCATCAAATGATATCCTAAATTGTGTTCTTAAGATGAACAGTGGTCTTATGGGCTTGGACCAATATGATGGTGAGTAATTAATGATAGAGTTGTCATTTTCGGGTGAACTATCCCTTTAAGGCTAAGGTGCAAATGCCAGCTTGCACTAAATCTCAAAAGACTGCCTTATAACATTCTGACAAAAATTCTTCAAAAAAAGCAAAGTAAGAGCAAACTCATATTGTGTTTTCACATTACCAGTGTTTCTGCTGCAGCTTTGTGAGTGTAGTGTTTGTCCTGCACTCTCTGCCTGAATGAATGCTCCACCCCTGCTGATCTACGAGTGCCCAGAGTGTCTGCTGTGCCCGCTGTGCCTGCTGTGACCCCGCGGATAACTTTGTGGTGACCGCAACTACTGCTGATTGATCATCAGAGAGAAAGAACGAAAGAGAGAGGGAGGGGCGTTTCACCCATATATAATGTTAAGCTGCCAAGTTGAGCAGATGGCACAACTCAGTGCATGAGTATGCGTCAATTCTCTCTCTCTCTCTCTCACTACCAGCAAACCTTATAAAGGGCATTAGGGGGTGGAGCATAACTTTTGTATACTTCATGTTTTAATATTGCATGCTTTCTGACTCTAAGAGCTCTAAAAGCTTCACCTCAAGTAGCTAAGTTTCTATAGGGCTATTTTTATGTAAAATATATAAGATGTATAAAAGGTCACACTTTATTTTAAGGTCCAATTCTCACAATTTTTAAACCATTAACTGCAACTTGTGCCTCAATAAATTGCTAGTTTGCTGCTTATTAGTGAGGTAGTTTTTAAGTTTAGATATTAGGTAGGATTTAGGTTGTAGGATATGGTAATGCAGAATATGTGTTAATAAAAATTACTAATAAAGAGCCAAAATGTAAAAAATATGCATGTTAATAAGCAACTAGTTAGTAGTGAGAATTGGTCCCTATACTAAAGGGCTAAGTGTATAAAAATATCTAAAATATTATAATCATATTATAATGATTTTTGATGGATTATGTAGCACCGACTTCAAATTTTCCATACCAGAAATAAATCATATTGTTAAGACAACTTCTTTTAAACTGTAATAATATTTCACAAAATAAATGTATTTTGATCAATAAAGGCAGCCTTGGTAAGCAGATGTTTCAAAAACATTTAAAAATCTTATTTAAACATTTTGACCAGAAATATGTATCTATATATTTCTATATTATTAAAATCAAAGTAAGAACTTGGCCCTTAGTTCACTTCATTTTGCCAGTTTCTTTTACAAACATGCCACACTGTAAAATCGAATAGTTCGCCTTACTTAGATATAGTTAGTAAGCTGTACTTAGTTGTTATACCAAGTTACAGCAACTTTCAAGGCAAATAAGACAATTTACTTACTGAACTGAGTGATGTTTACTTAAAATATTCAAGTAGCCACAAAGGAATCAAAGACATTAATAAAGCAATGAGAGGCAGCAGTGCACTAATTGCTAATGCACAACACAACAGAGGAAGAAGAAAAAATTCCCCCACGTCTGTTATATTTCACTAGTTGAATTCACTCACAAAAATTAAAAAATGTTGAATGTTCAATACAATTGAATATCACATATGCCACATAAGATTTTCCTAAAATGTTTTATTTTTTCCCTTTTTTTACTTACCATTATAGTGATTATTTTTTCCCTTTGGTTGGACACTTAGAACTTTGTTTGTTATAATTTTCTTATTAATGCAGTGATGCAACATGAAGTCAGAGTCATTTGGTTTCAAAGGAAGAAAAGTAATCCAGTACACCCTATTGTTCTTTTTTCGTTACTATAACTCTCGTTTAAGTAAGCTATATACTAACTAAGCATTTGTCAGTACAACACACTGTTTCTGTTTTACTTTACTTAGTTTTGTTAAGGCAATCAGTTTGCATGCTTTTTTAAGTAAGCCCAACTTAATTAGATTTTACAGTGCACAGTTCGATATGGGATTTTCAAAAAAATGTAATTAACTAAATGTTGCTTTATAAAAAAAAATAATTTTGGGAGGAGCATGCGCAGGTAATCCATAATTGGTCTCCTCCTTCTAATCATCCACTTATCTCATCCTTCTAACAGACCGCTTGCTTCTCCCTATAAATTATCAGGAAACCTTTCTACCACATCTCGATCTTAGTATCCCATCTCCTCCCCAGCTCCTCCTCAGGGTCCACCAGGGGAGCACTCAGCTGTTCGCCCTAGGGCTAGGCTGGCCTCCTAACCCTGAGTATTCTCCCTGGTCAGCACACCAAACAAGCTTTGCTTACCTGTGCTGGCTATATTGAACATATTGGATGTCAAGTAAAAGTAACTCTTTTTGTTATGTGGCCACCTACTGCTTTGTCTGTTAAAAAGACAAAAGTTTGGAAATGTATTAATTGTTATGTTATTATGTAAAATAACAAAAACAGGGCAGAAAACAACCTATTCTAAATTATGTCTTTTGTAGTAAACATTTTGACAATATTATAAGTGGACCACAAAGAACATTAGGTAATTATTTTTGTAATTATTTATTTACCCTCATTACTTTCCAGACCTTTTTGCTTTTGTCCATATAATCAAAGTTAATGTGGGCTAATGCTGGTTCAGTGTTTCTTTACATACAAGTTGTGCTTCACACAATCAAAAGTAATTCAGGTTAACCATGACATAAAGGTGAAATGTATGTACAAGTTAATTTTTCTGTGAATATGTTCTATGTTAGTGTCTTACCCAAGCAGTTTGTCTAGCGTTGTGACTCAAGATGCAACAACATTTTATCATCATTTTATACAGAAATCCATGTCAGCGTTTGCATAATTTATCTTGCAACTATATATATGCAGCAACATGCAGCCTTTGCCTAAATTGGCATCTTTATGTAGCAGAAACAACCATATTCCTTTGTTGGTTAGAATTACGCACAGATTGCTGCCAGACACAGTCAGCCTTGTGTAAGCATCTGTGCCCACTTCTGGCCCTGGCATGGCGAAGAGCGGCTGGCATGAAGCGAGCTGGTGTTGATACAGTAGTGGAAGGTGTGCGCTGCGGGTTCAGTCAGGCTGGAGAGGAGCAGAGCAGTATGGGTAGCATGAGGTCATTCAACCGCTGCCCATTCATCAGCCTGCGCCACCAAGCCCCATAGCTCCTCTGTCACCTTGACAACACAGCCCACAGCAACCTGCCCTGCATGAAACCTAGCTATTGATTTCTTTCACTCGTTCCTGCTCTGTGTTCAGCCATTCGTTATTTCTCTCGCTCGTTCTCTTTCCCCTCCTCACCACAACGTCCCTTTTTGTGTTTCTAGCTCTTTATACTATCACTAACAGAAATAAGCGGGGTCTTTGTTGATTTTGGAGCAGATTAAATTAAAAATCGGAGTAGAGTCTGGATCGGAAAAGCTTGGTCTCTTGGTTTGGCTCCAGGTCTGAAGTCAGTGTGACATGACAAGCAGGAGAGCAAGAAGTGCCATTACCAACTGGGCACTGCGGCATTTCAGATGGAAAGCCACTAAGGGAAAGAAGAGTGGGAGGCAAGTACTTGAAAGATTCCCTACTAATGGGATGGGATTCATGGGATCACATGCAGCAGTGCACACGCACCCAGTCTTGTGTTGCCAAGTTTTACTAAACAGCGAAAGGTCTGGTCCATATAGCAGTGTATTTTGGCAAAGGCCCATCCACTTAAACAATCTAGTTGACATGTACAGCAACCAATCATGGTGTGTTCTGGTTTTACTGTGGTTTTTTCTGAAATAGATCCCACACTATAGACAATTTTGTAGTTATACAAATGCTGGAACAAAAATTAAATGTGTGTAGACTCAGAAAAGGATTTTGTCAAAAGTAATTGATTTTCAGACGTGATCAGAAGATAAAGGAGAAAATGGAGATAATGGGTGTCTAAACTAAAGTATTCATCAGCATCATATATTTCACCACTTTTGTTGTCTCTAACCTTGTAAATGTTGGCAAATAATTTATTGAATCAACTTAGTAACTTACCTTGTAAACATGACTTTGTGGGCTGATAAAACGTCCTGTATTCCTTTACTCTTGGAAGTTATGTAAAGTCAGCCAATCAGATTAGACATGGCCAGATGAAAAAAGGGTTTTGAGTGAGCAATTAGTTTTGATATACACTCACCTCCAAAGGTATTGGGTCAGTGAGGCCAATTCCTTTATTTTTGCCATACTGAAAGCATTTGGGTTTGACAATAAAAGATGAATATTAGACAAGAGATTTGCGGGGTTTTTTTTTTAAACCCACCTATTTTTCATGTGTGAAAACCAGAGAGCTGTCTATAGGGGAAAAACAAGCAATTGTGAAGCTGAGAGAAGAAGAAACCAATTAGAGATTTTGCAAACACATTGGCCATAGCCATTTCAAATATTTGAAATGTCCTGAAGAAGAAAAAAGCCACTGGTGTACTAAGTAACAGAGATTGAATGGATAGACCAAATAAAACAACTGCATTTGATGACAGAAACATTGCGAGAGCTGTCAAAAAAGACCCTGAAACAATTGTAAGTGAGATCAGCAACAGCTTCCAGAGGGCAGGAGTGAAGGTATCACGATCTACAATCGGAAGGACAGGCTGGAATTGGCCAAAAAGTACAGAGATGAGCTTCACATATTCTGGGACAAAGTTTTATGAACTGATGAGACAAAGATTAACCGTTACCAAATTGATGAAAAGTGTAGAGTACGAAGAAAGAAAGGATCTGCTCATGATCCCAAACATATAACAAGCTCATCTCTGAAACACAGTGGATGTAATGTCATGGCATGGATTTCTTCTGGGACGGGCTTAGTCTTCATTGATGATGTAACACATGATGGCTGCAACAAAATGAACTCAGAAGTATACAGAAACATTTTGTCTGCCAATTTAAATAAAGATGCAACCAAACTTATTGGGAGATCCTTCATCGTGCAGCAAGATAATGACCCTGTCAGGATTCTGCCTGTCTCTGTGTCTTTATGTTTTGTGTCTTGTCTTGTGTCAGCCATGTGCTTCCCTAGTCCCTCCTTGATTCCTCCTTACCACGCCCTCTGGTTAGCCTTGTTGAGTCCTTGTTTAGTTGACTGTCTCAGCTGTTCCTCATGTGCTCTCCTCCCTATTTATTGTACCCCTTGCCCTATTGTCCTTTGCTGGTTTGTCTTTTCACCCACTTGTCTTGTCTAACCCTCTCTTGTTGTTACTCTTGGTTTTTGTCATTGTCCTCTCACTGTCTTTCTTCCTGTGTTTGTCTGGTAAGTCTTGTGCCCTTGTCCTGTCTAGTCCTTTGTAGGCTCATGTTTTGTCTTGCTCCTTCTCTTGCGTTTAATTTAAATTAGCTTTTATTTCTCTTAGTTCTCCTAGTCTTGATCTCTTGCTTTATGCTTTATTTAAGTTGATCATGATGTTTTAGTTAATGACTTTCTGTTATTTTACTGTACTATTATTATATTCCCCTGCCTTCTTTTCATGTATCTGTTTCTGTGGAGCCTTGTCCCATATTGTCTTTAGTTTTAGAGTTCCTGTCCTATTCCCTGCCATTGGTTCTCCTAGCCTGGCATTCAGTCAGTTTCAGTATTGACGGCCTTCAAGTATTTGGTCTAGCTAAATCTTGTCTTGTTCTTGCTATCTACCCTGTCAGGCTTTGCCTGTTGGTGTTATATCCTGCCGTGTGCTGGCAGAGATGTTTCAGTGGTCCTCCCTTATCGTGTCGTGTTGTGTTGTATTCCTAATGTTATCACATGTGCTATTCACTACCTCTTGTATTTATCTGTGTTGTTAATAAACCCCCTTGAACTCTGAGAATGGGTCCTCCTTACAAATCCCTGACAGACCCAAAACACACTGCTGAAACAAAAAAAACAAGCAACAACTGAAAGAGGCTGAGAGCCTGGAAAAGCATAGCAAAAGAACAATGCAAAAGTTTGGTGATGTCAATGGGTCACAGGCTTGATGCAGTTACTAAAAGCAAAGAATTTGCAAATATTAAGTCTTATTTACTTTAATCTTAATTTTGTCTGTTCCAATACTTTTGCTTTCATGAAAAATGGGTGGGTTCAAACAAAGGGTGCTATCTTCTAAGTTGTTTGTCAGATCAAGATGTAAATACCTGGAAATAAAAGGTGGCATGTAAATCTCATGTCTGATCAAAGCCAAAATGTTTTCAGTCTACAGCAAAAATAAAGAAATTGGCCTTGCTGTCCCAACACTTTTGGAGAGGAGTGTATAGTCACAGATGAAAATGTCCTTGAAATTTTGTCAATATTTGTCATGTTCAGTAGTCCATTTCAGAAGTTACTTTTAGCTTAGTGTTCTTCATGCTTTAAGACTGCAGTTTATTTTCCTTATTTAAAATTTTATACACATATTGACATATATAGATTTTATGTGTGTATGTTTTGCAGTGAACATTTTTAAGGTATTTTTCTATTCAAGTCTGCATTTGTTGGGGGTAAAAGTTAAAGTAGAACTTTAATATTGTGATTATTAATTATTAATATTATTTTGGCCATTACTCCAGTCTTAAATGTCATATTATTATTCATAAGAAATCAAATATGTTAAATTATTGTTTCATATATTTATGGAATGTATGGATGCCTTTTTCAGTATGTTTTGATGAATATGAAGTTTTATTCATTTATTTATACATTTATTTGAAATAGAAATATTTTGTGACATTATAAACATGCCTACTGTTTTGTCCAATTTAATGCTTCCTTGCTGAATAAAAGTATACATTAAAACTTTCGCCATAGTTGTGTGTGTTAGTAATATGCTTGACTAGAGTTACATTTTTATGTGGATGCACTGTTGACATCCATTTACTGTTTACTTTTATTTTAGATGAACATCTTTTTACTTTATCTTAAAAGCAATAAATTTGCATTGCAAAAGAACAACCATAGCTTTTTTTCTCATTTCACTCTCCGCTTTTTCCAAAGCTGACCCCTGCTGATATATTAGATGCACTGAGCTGAAGGTCACGTTTAGTCACATGACTACCGGCTTTGTGGGTGTACAAATCAATACGTGACATGTCGGCAGCAGGAGCGTCCTTGCCTATAGTGCGTTAAGCTCAGAGTGCTAAAGGTTAATGCACATTTGCTTTTCTCACAGTAGCATTGATTTACATCAGTGTAACATGTAAAAAACATCACATTCACAGTTGGTGAAATGCAACAGCAGACGCCTGTCCTGCACTGGGAAAAGAGGGAACCTCTATAAGCGGGACTGTAAAAAGGGAAGAGTGTAATGCTGTGCCCTTGCATTATGACCTTTTCCTCTTTCGTTAGTATTGAGCGCCCATCTCCCCTTCGCCTGAACAGCAGCCGTCTGGGCTGCCCACTGCTCCAGTGTCATCCAGTCTGGCTCATGGATCTTTATTAAATGTTAATCAGCCTCCTACAGTCTCAACCTACAAGGTTTTTACTCTTGCTCCCTCCATCTTCTGTTGGCTTACTCTCCCTCACCCAGCTCTCATCCTTTTGCATCTGTTATGAGCATTACGATTTGTTTTATGGTTGTTTCTTTTTGTAAAGTTGCCAGATGTATTAGTTTTAATGTAAAAAATGAATCTCTCACAGGAGAGGTGTTTATCAGTAACTGTGCTAATTACTACTGAATTTCTACACCATCTAAGAGAGGTCTGTCTGTGTTTGCCCCGTTCACACAAAGAACGATAACTTTAAAGAGAATGATATCCATCTGATTATTCACTGGCATCTGCCGCTTTAAATCGTTGCAGCAGGATGGATTCTGATTGGCAATGTTTGTATTGTTCATAAGCTGGGGAAACAAGTTATTCTGGAAGTGATTATAAATGAAATAATTTCTCTGTTACTTTATTGTTATACTGTGTGTGGTGTAGTGCTATTTTTTAACACAAAGAACGATTTTTAGAACTATATTATTTATCATAATCTTTATAGTTATCATGCTAGGTGTGAACGGGCCTTTAGAGCAGGGCAAAACTATAAAAATATTTGTTTATTAAAGAACTCTCCATGCAATTTTAGGAGTTTCCTTTTAATGTCCATACCTAAATATCAAAGGTTTTCAACACTGTTGGAACCCTGGTACTTCTTGGCATGAACATGAAATTATTAGCTCTAGTGTATTATCCCGAATTTCAATCAGCAAATCCCTGATCTGTATTATTATACATAAGAAAATAAAAAGTGTAAAAATGAGAAGTTACTGTAACAAAACCAAAAGCTGAAGACCAGATAAATAATATAATAGCACATGGTAACCCGAAAGTGAGCATCACCCTAGTTCCCCAAAATATTTTTTTTTTAAACTTTTTTTATGATTCTTTACACATTTTGTTCAAGCTAATCTTTAGAAATGAACACAATTCTAAAGCCTAAACACAAATGCCAGAAGTAAAAAGCTAAACATAGATTATAAATGAAAGTCATTGCACTGACATCTGAAAGGATTAAATTAGTACATGCCATAGAATAAAACATAAACATATCTAAAACGTGTTAACCAAATACTTTATTTTAGACATTTAACGAAAATCCCATTGACTAAAATGCTAACTCCTTTTCAGGATTTGGCCTACAAAAAGTATGTCTCCCTTGCAGCGCTCTGTTGGCATAACTCGGAGTTGTCTGGTTTATATTCAATACGGATAGAAACATTTGCAAACAACATCTTTCTTTATTAAGTGCTATTCAATGCAGTGTTGATTTTGTGTTATTTGTAGGTCTCGCTGGCCGAGCAGCTGAAACAGCCTAACGTAGACGCAGCATCCAAACACAGCATATGTTGCCGACCATTACTTTGGTCTTTTCATCAGTGAAATTGAAAAGGTTTAGGTCTTACTTAAGCTCTCTTACCAAGCAGTTTGGCATTAATACCATTTACGTCACTCTCATTCACAGCTTTTGTTGCAGTAACTCTCCGCTCTATGACTCTCCTCACAGTAACTTCATTTCCTGCTGAATTCTGAACCACCCCCAAGCGCAATGTTGTTTCAGTCTCTTCCAGATGACCGCCTGAGTTATTTCAGTGCATGCGTACACCCACTCACCATCAGCACTATTCTACTGTAACACCTCCACTAATGATTCTTTCATGTAGCCGTAATGGTGTTGATTATACCGACTAATTCTTGATTATTTCACAAGTGATTATCCTGATTTTGACACAATTGTCATTTACATGCAGCGCTGTGGATGATGTTGGAAAGCAGATTTTTAAATCTATTTTGAGTTGTTTTTTCATAGAAATATTTTTCTCCAATGTTCAAATGCATGTATATAGAGGTTTTGTCATCTTAAAGATGTGTGTGTCTTTAAATGATACAGAAAGAAAGAAAGGGTGAGAGAAAAGGATCAGGGATGGTGTCGCTGCAGGGCTCCAGGGATTGATTGATGGCAGCCGTATTTACGCCATCAGGTTCCCTGTGTGGAGCCAAAATGGCTGCCTGTTCCCACCGTGAGTACAGGCGCCCCCCGCTGCCACAGCGAGCTAAAAAGCACTCTGACTTAGAACCGTAATGAAAGAGAAATATGAGCAAAACTCACATTTTAAACTTCAAGAGGCAGGGGAAATTTGTTGTGATTCCATGCAGGTTTGTAGGTGCTACAAGATGAAGTAGGCATTATTAAAGCTTTTTAAGCCCATCTTTAGGAATAGCATGTTTGCACCGGAGTATAGATTCAGTTATGTATAAATTAATGCTTCACAATTTAGGGGAATGTTGTGATTGCAATTTTCCCATACAAAGTGCAATTGTGATTCTTTGTTTGTTTCCTTGAGCTCCACGTTTGCATAATTTCTAGGGCTGAACAATTGTAACAAATACGAGGCTAAAAATTGTGATTAGAAATCCGAGTACAGTATTAATCTACATGATGGTCATTATAGTCATATTGATATGTATATATAACATTTATACCAAACTGGTTATTTTAAGAGACTACAACTATTAAAAATAATAATAAAAATTTGAAAATACTAATATTTGTAGGTGTCTTCATTTCTGCATTTTCAAAAGATGACGTCAAGTTTTTTAATGCAGAAAAACTTTATTGACAACAGCTGGTTTGTGCTTCAAGCACTACAAGTTCGGGCGCATGTTGTGCTCCCTTATGCATTTTATAAGTGACCCAAAGTGATGTGTAAACCGAGACGCTGAGAGATGCTGAAAACACTGGATCATGTGTGCAAAAGAACACAGTGCTGTGCTTTACTCTGAAGCACAAAGCGCATAAATGTAACTAAATTCGCAGCCTTTGTGGGCTTGATAATCCATTTTATTTTGTTGAATCATGCAGCCCTGGTACTAATCTAACTCCTGGGATTGCTGCATCAGAAACAAGGCCTGAGCATGGCTATATCAGGGAAACAGAGAGGAACTGCCACTCCGGTTTGATTAAGCTTTAAAAGTTGCAACCGGCTCGAAGCTGAAGTATATACAAACTGAAAGTGCAGCAGTCTTGGCGAGAGCTTCCTGTCATCAGTATTCCTCCTGTGGGGCTTCCTAGCCGCAGTTCCATGGTTATGCTGCAGTTAAGCACTCTCTCACTCTGTCTGTCACTCTCTCATTCTCCCTCTCCCTGTGACTGTCGGTTTAGAGGGTGGGAGAGAAGGAAGTGACCTACATAGCACCGTTCCCTCGCCTCGGCTCTCTTTTGCATTTCAAGGGATAATGAATAATTTACAGCTTCTCTCCCTCCCGTGAAAAACGTGACAGCCTTCAATACAATTAACGAATTTAACAAGCCCCGGTGACAATCAGTGCACTGCCACTCAAAGGACCCGGATAGAGGCTTGGATCCAAGAGCTCGAGGCACATCACTGGAAAAAAGAGAGAGAGAGAGAGAGAAAATAACAGTGCCACAGGTGAGACTTTATTGGGAGCAGCTTACAGGAAGCTCAGTGGGGCTGTGCAGCACACAAACATCAGAAAGGTTTTTACTATTCAACACAACTCCAGCTAGAGAGGAGTAAACGCTTTATAGCACAGCTACAGGAGAGTTACAATCTGCTTTAGCGAGCATTGTTTGTTTCTGCTCATGTTTGTGCACTCGCGTGACTCTGGCCATGAGGAATATTATCAGGTTCCTCGAAAAAGGGCTATAAATGTGAACTGTGCTTTCCGGTTGGAGTTCAGGCAAAGTCAAGGATCTATGCCAGTGTCACCACAGCCCACTGCCTCTCTAGATTCCAATTATACTGCAGTGGTTGGAGTACAGTTTCCGATTCAGAAACAAACACGCACACACTCGTGTCGTGTGCCACGCACACACTGAATCGCTGGGGGAGTGTGTAATAGTTTTATCAGGGTGAGCACAGGCACACAAGTGCACTCCAGCCTGCAGCTATGGCTGGGCTCCATGGGAGAAAGTCAATTACGGCAGGATGAGCCAGCCCAGGGTGAACATATGGGAGAGAGATAACGCAGGCAAGATGGCCGCTACACACTCCCAGCAGCCCCCGGTGCCCAAGTGTCGCGTGCCGCTCTCTGCCCTCCTCCATATTTACCTCACACTGCAGCACCAAACAAAGACCATCTGGAGACTGTTGAATGCAAACGCAAATTTGTAGAAAAGCCACTTTTTTCAGCTTAAAACAAATCATTTATAATATAATTTTGAATATGAAGCAGAATCATGTCGATTTTGTGCATTTCTCTTTAAATGCAAATGAGACCGTCCCTTTACAGCTCATACCTCAGATACTCTGCTAATAAACATTTGTTTGGTTTTGATTGTCTATCACACCGAAATCATGCTTTTTAAACCATATCAGTTATTTTATGATATATGGTTTTCTGAGCTTAAGTTCATGTTATAAAAAAAGTTAAACAGCTGGGTAAGAAATCTCAAAAACGTGCAGATTAAGAGGCGGTAATATTAGAATAGGACAGAGAGAGCGAAATCTGTGTTTCATTTTTACAAGCTTACAGAGAAAGGCTTACCTAAACGAAGTTACTGGGTTGGTAGATGCACCGGGGATAGCACTTAAACATGGAAAAAGCTATTAGCCAGTTGCTCGCTGCATCATTCTCATAGAATGATTTTAGCTAGATAATCTAGTTGTTCTAGCTAGTTATGCAGCACAAACCCGCTTGAACTATTATCACCATTTATGCTGATTTGACTTGTTTTGCTTTCTCAGCACTGAATTATTCAGCGCCTTGACAACCAGGGTACTGTATATCCTGAGGCCTGAATGTTTGGACGCTCAGCTGACAGTCTGATAGTCTATAATAATAACAGTTTCAGTAGCTTTAGCACTTATGGGCTTAGAAACCATCAAGCTTTGCTGCATTGTATAACCAAGGAGAAGGTCTTTGTTCTTCTTTGCTTTCTTGTTTGTTTGTGGGTGATAGACTGAGTTGCGATTCTCCGCACGTCTCATCATAGCCAGCTCTCAAACAATTATGACGAGAGGGGATGAGAAGAGAGTTGGATTCTCTCTCTCTCATCCTCTTTCTGTGTTTGTCTCTCATGCATGCATGGACGCAAACCCGTTCCAGTCCACACACGCTTATCCCTGTTAAACGGACACAGAGAGCTGCCTGTTGGCACAGGGAACAAAGTGGCGGGGGGCTTGACAAAAACACCCTCTTCTGCAAAACCTTAAGTTCTTCACTGCTTTGGATTAGCTGTCTTCTATTTCATACTGTGCATGATGTAGATTGCTCCTACTACAGAAAACAGGGAGAGAGAGGTGGGGGGGGACGGAGAAAAGAAAAGCAGAACGTCAGAGCTCTAGTCTGTCAAAAAGCAATCAGCAGCGTGAGTGCCTTGCCTCCTGCAGACCGCTGATTATGGCATTAGGCTGAGCCCAATTCTTCCCCTTGTGAGGCAAATCATTCTGCCTGCAATAAAGAACTCTGAGACAAAGGAGAAGTTAATTAAGATTAATTAACTTTTTTTAATGACGCCTGTACACTAGAATTTGTGCGTGTGGCCAAAGGCGTTTTCAAGTATACTGCCATACCTTTATATTGTTCTCTGTTTCCCTCCCTCTTTTTTCTCTCTGCTTACCTTTGTTTTATTCCAGTTATCGCCCCCTTAGTTTTATTACGCTGTAAAAAGACTCTCAAGGACACATAACTAGTTAAAATCTGCATTGCTATAAATCTGTTTTGCCATGTTCGTTCGTATCTCTACTTTGTCTGCTTCACAGTCTTGGAATGTTACTCCACAGGCTTTAATGTGCGTGTCTTCAGAGCATCCTCAGTGCTTTTAATGAGCGCACAGCACTGTAAGAGCAGTAAAGGCAAATGAGACCCTCCAGCATATTCCCCCTTTCTTGTGCTTTCTTTCCTCGTGGTCAGCTGAGAGTGGTTTCTTTACACTGTCTGGAACACTGCAGGCTCAGAGAGATCGTTCACAAGCAAAAAGCACGCCAGATAGATCTTATTTGAGATTGCATTGTGGTGCTTGTGGTCTTAGTCGGTATTTATGTTTTGCTTTCAAGTCAATATATCCAAAAGATCCTTCAAAATGTAAACTGTATATGTACAGTGCCATTCAAAACTCTTGGGCTCAGTAGGATTATTAAATGATGAATATTTTTTTAAGCAATAAAGGACATTTATTTTAAAGGTAAAAGTGCAGACTAGAGAAGGAAAAAATAACTCTTTAGATAAATGATGTACTTTTCAACTGCAAAATGACAAAATCATACAAATATGAAATAGAACATTTGTTATTGCAATATTAGAAGGATTTCTAAAGGATGTGACACAGACTGGATTAATGGCTGCTGAAAATACAGCTTTAGCATCACATTAATACACCATATTTTAAAATAAATGAAAAAACAATCCTACCTTACCTTTTATTGTAAGAATGTTTTACAGTATTACTGTTAAATATATTTTTGATCAAATAAATGTAGCATTGATGAGCATAAGAGAAATCTTATTAACAGTAGTGCATATATAAAATTATAATACACTTAATATTAATTAGATGTTTATAATCTTTTAAATGATGTTCTATAAATGATATATAATGATCAAAATTATAAACGCAACACTTTTGTTTTTGCCCCCATTTTTCATGAGCTGAACTCAAAGATCTAGACTTTTTCTATGTACAAAAAGGCTCATTTCTCTCAAATATTGTTCACAAATCTGTCTAAATCTGTGTTAGTGAGCACTTTTCCTTTACCGAGATAATCCATCCATCTGTTTATTACCTAATCTGTCAGTTTACTGTAAATGTGTTTAAAGTTATGTTGTAATTTCTGATTAACAAAATGAAAATTTGCTTTGTTTTACCAGGCTGATTGTGGAAATTAGAATATTCTCTTTAAACGGGTGTACTTCTTTGTTTTTGCCGTCATTTTTAGGCAATCTAATGTTCATAAAAACAAAACTAGCTGAGCTACGAGATGTTGTTTGTGTTTTGTTTATTTCCATCCACACATTAGGACCCCCGATAACAGTTTTCCAGTGTTTATTTGCCACCGCTCTCATCTACCAGTTCTCAGCCCAGCGGACTGTCCAAGATGAGAAAAGCCTTCAGAGGAAAAAGCATTTTGAGTTACCCGTTATTTCTGAAATCTTTCCTTAATGGCTTCCCATCGTTCGATGTCGTAGTTCTACACCATTTTGTGCAATTATTCAGCTTGCACTGTTTTTGATCATTTTACTCTTTCAATTCTGTTCCAAATAGCAAAAGAGAGAAGGAAGGCGAGAATGTGAGGGGAAATGATGTGTGTGTGTGTGTGTGTGTGTTTGTGTTCATGCCTGTAGGGGGCTGGGACAGCCGCTGCACCCCAGTGTGCCTGCTGCTGCTTTACATTCTGCCGGTGTAGGCTGAGTCTCACACAGCAGCAGTAGCAGCCAGCCAGCCATGCACATCCCTCATTCAGCCTGGCTTCTCATTTATCAGCTCACTCAACCAGCAATCTCACTCTCTCTTTCTCTCTCTCCTAAATATCCTCTCTTTCTGTTCCCATTGTTTTAAACCTCCACATGCATCGCGGTGTGTGTGTTCATGCCTATATAAATATTCAAGTCTCTTTCACTCGGTTGATTCCTATTTCACAGAAAGGAATTCTTCCATCACTGCCCCCTCGAGGACAGACAAAGCAATTACTCAATATGTTTCTTTTATTAAGCATTCTTCCATTCTTCCTCAGCAGAGCGCAGTGTTATCCAACGCGAGCTCTGCTTTGCTGCAGGCGGTTCCGTCCCAAACCTCAGCCCTATCTTGAGCGAACATCACACAGCCGAGATGAAAAAGAGGGAAATCGATGCAGGGGAGAGCACGCCGTGTAGAGAGCCTGGCTTTGCTTTGATCGAAGGTTGACTGACAAGACCTTCAGCCCTGTGATCTCCAGCATGATGAAGGACTCGAGCCGTGGTAGTGCAACAACGTGTTTGTTGTAGTTTGTGCAATGTAGGTTTTGTGTATTTGTGTCCATATGTTTTTTAAAAAAATATTTACTTGAAAACCTAGCGAACCGCCTACGGAGACGGCATTTTAAAACTTCCTAGGCACTCTCCTGACACCAAAGTTTTTTTCAAAAGGTCATCGTAATTATGCTGCTGCCGAAGATACCATCTTTAGGCCAAATTTAAAGTGGAATCACTATGCTCCGATGCTTTGCATAAAATACAGAAATTAAATTTCTGACAAATAATAGAAATAAGTAGAACAGCATTGCTATAGTTAAAAAAATAGTCCATCTGAAAAAGAAAATTCTGTCATTATATACTCTAACTATTAATTAAGCTGCTTTGGTTCCCATTGTCTTCAGTTGTATGGATGATAATACAGTTGAAGCCAATGGGCATCAAAATGGTTCAGTCATCAGCATTCTTTGAATTATTTTTATTTATCTATCTGTGTTCCGCAAGAGAAAGAAATTCATACGAGTACATGAGTAAATAAGAGAATTTTCATTTAGGTTGACTATCCTTTATACTAAAATAAAAATAATAAATAAATATATATATTTGTAATTTAATTCAAGCTGAAATAAAACATTTAATGAAAAACTGATAGAAATGAAATAATTTGAGCTTGAAGTAAAATTATTAAAACTTAAACTGAAAATATAAATAAATGAAAGCTAAATTGAAATTCAAACAAAATGATAAAAACATTATTACTGAAAAAATGAAAAGTGAAACTATTAAATAATATATCATATAAAGAGTGTATACAACACTGTGTAAAATAAACTGCTGGATGAGCTAAAAGATGTTTTGATTTGAATAAATTAGCTTAGATACAGTTGAAGTTACATGTTATAACTTGAAGATTAAATAAATTTATTTTTTTACCAATATTTATGCGTATGCCTATTTACACTGCTCAGCAAAATGTCAAACTCTGTAGAAATCAGTGGCAGAGAAGCGCTGTTCAGAGCATTGTTGGTGTTGCTTCTCCACTAGGAAGCAGACATAGAGGCAGCTAGTTAGGTTTTGGAGCAGCACTATTGTATAGCCAACATAACAATAAGGTCGTACACAAACACACGACTGCCACAACCAGGCGGGTCAGGACAAGCCTGTACTCTCTCCTCTTGCCTTCCCATTTCAGACGAGTACAGAGGGGGTGTGAGACAGAGGGCTCTGTCTGCATCTAAAGCCTGCTGGGAAAGGCCGTACTCTCATCTCCCACACAGCAGAATGCATATGCACCAAAATCCTCTTCACTTTAAAACAACCTTCCCCTTCAGCCTCCTCTGGTACTCCCGACGGGGGAGGGAGTGAAGTTTACGGTCGTCTGATGAAGCGTGTCCTCTGGTCTACCTTTGCTGGGGATGGTGACCTCCAGCGAGGCTCGAGAGATGCCTCGGCCCAGAGCATTGTGGGTACTCTAAGACTGAGTGACACACACAGCATGGAAGCACAGGCGAGGAGCTTTGCTGAACCTTGTGATCCATGTCACTGCCTCGATGGGACACACACACAGATATAAATCCACTGACATTACCGCAGCCGGATGTTTACATACAAGAGTTTTCAGCTGAAAAGCTGCATTTCCACTGAAAGAATGATCAGGATGCATTGTGGTTCAGGAGATTCATTCCATGGTTTCATTCAAGCTTAAATGAAAGATTGTAGATGGCAGATCTTGCTCCAGCATGCTAAATTATAAAAAAAAAAACAGCTGAGCTTATTTAAGCAGAACTGTATCATTTCTGTGCCATTACTGGCAACAAAAGGTTCAGTAACATTTTAATGTCTCTTAATCTCATCATGGCTGCACTGATTTAGTATAAAAACAGTAATAATTTGAATGATTATTTCAGTTTGAAATAACTCAGTTCTGTTTTCATTTATTTTAAAATGTTGTTTATTCCTGTAATAGCAAAGGTACATTTTCATCAGCCATGACTCCGACTTCATTATTTTCATGATCACATGGTGTTCAAGAAATATTTCTTATTATTAATGTTGAAATAGTTGTTCTTGAAATAGTTGCTACCTTCGCGAAAACTGGTCAATTTCTTTCAGGACTAATAGAAAATTCATAAGAACAGCTTATATATATATATATATATATGTGACGGGCGTTCCGAAGGAGCGTCGCCCTGGAAACCAACTCGCAACACCTGTCACAGCACATCACAGGCTGATCAGGCACGGCTGCAGACAATTAGATTACGGCCATATAAATGATGCCGAAGATTACACAAGTGAGAAACACTCTCCCGAAGAGCGCAGCTAATGACTCTATACTCTGTTTCCCCATTGCAGATAGCAGCTACTAGCCCGAACCGACACTACCAGTCTGAGCACACACCTTTTGCCTCACCACGCCAGTCACTCTTCTGCACCCCGGATCACCTCGCTGGACGCCACCACCTTGTTGTCTTTTGTCACTTGCACTGTAAATAAAATCCACCCTCCGGGGCTTCACTTTCATTCCCTGTCGAGTAATTCT
>JAUMHI010000023.1:1735298-1760436 GCA_032359435.1 Enteromius unitaeniatus
TGGCCCCTTTGCCTTCACTCTGCGGTCCAGCTCACCCCAAACCATCTCGATTGGGTTCAGGTCTGGTGACTGTGGAGGCCAGGTCATCTGCCGTAGCACTCCATCACTCCCCTTCTTGGTCAAATACTTATAAATGCTGAAGATGTGTTTGGGATCGTCCAACTAAACGAAAACCGGATGGGATGGCATGTCGATGCAGGATGCTGTGGTAGCCATGCTGGTTCAGTGTGCCTTCAATTTTTAATAAATCCCCAACAGTGTCACCAGCAAAACACCCCAACACCATCACACCTCCTCCTCTATGCTTCACAGTGGGAACCAGGCATGTGGAATCCATCCGTTGACCTTTTCTGCATCTCACAAAGACATGGCGGTTGGAACCAAAGATCTCAAATTTGGACTCATCAGACCAAAGCAGATTTCCACTGGTCTAATGTCCATTCCTTGTGTGTGGCCCAAACAAATCTCTTCTGCTTGTTGCCTCTCCTTAGCATTGGTTTACTGGCAGCTATTTGACCATCAAGGCCTGATTCGCGCAGTCTCCTCTTAACAGTTGTTCTAGAGATGGGACTGCTGCTAGAACTCTGTGTGGCATTTATCTGGTCTCTGATCTGAGCTGCTGTTAACTTGCATTTTCTGAGATTGGTGACTCAGATTAACTTGTCTTCAGAAGCAGAGGTTACTCTTGGACTTCCTTTCCTGGGTCCTGTGTGCCAGTTTCGTTGTAGCGTTGAAGCTCATCGAGAGAATACCAAGAGTGTGCAAAGCAGTAATCAGAACAAAGGGTGGCTATATTTTAACTAGAATATAAAATATGTTTTCAGTTATTTCACCTTTTTTTGTTAAGGACATAACTCCACATGTGCTCATTCATAGTTTTGATGCCTTCAGTGAGAATCTACCAATGTAAATGGTCATGAATATAAAGAAACACATTGAATGAGAAGGTGTGTCCAAACTTTTGGCCTGTACTGTATATATATATATATATACACTGAACCACAAATGCTTGTCTTACACAAGCTCAACTCATGCATTACATAGTAACGTTGGATAGGTTATGCGTGATGTAGATGGAAGTACTGACCCAGTGTTTACAAAGCGAACATGCATTTACAGTTGAACGCCCTTTACAAAAAAAAAGGTAAAATGATGATGTCAGATGACTTTGAAGTTGGAGGATAAAATGAGATGTTTTTTACCCTACTTTACCTTTTATAAGTGAAGTACACAGGCGTAGAACTGCTGTGCTGTGACCTTTTCAACATTACTATGTAATGCTTGAAGTCAGGGACATTCATTGCAGAGCTAGGGCAAGATGAGCATTTGTGGTAAAAAAAAGCATATAAAGAGATAGTCAGAGATTGTCAAATACCCCAAAGGTTGGAATTTGACGTAGTTGCAAAGTTACTCACAGTCAGCAGAATAAAATGCAAAAACAAAGTGTTATAAAATTCCTTGTATTTTTTGCATTTAACCAACAAATTGTTCTTTTTTCTCTTCAGACAACAATTATTCTAGTGGTGGACAATCAAAATCCAATCAAATAGTTGAGAAGGACAATAACAATAACAACAGCATTAACAATGAGTATGAGAATTATGACGAGCTGGTGGCCAAGTCTCTTCTCAACCTTGGTAAAATCGCAGAGGATGCCGCCTACCAGGCCATGACTGAGTCAGAGATGAACAGCAATTCTTCCAACAGTGCAGGTGAGGATGACGATGAGGATGAAGATGAAGGAAGCGAACAAGGAGGCCATAAGGGAGAGTTGAGCGTCGATTTGGATAGCGATGTGGTACGCGAGACCGTGGACTCCTTGAAGCTTCTGGCCCAGGGACACGGAGCTGTGCTTCCCGACGAGGGATATGCAGACGCTGGGGCTGGGGATCCTGGTTCTGCTGGCCATGCTAATGGACGGGGCCAGACGGAGGAGAGCGAGGAGGAAGTCTGTCTCAGTAGCTTGGAGTGTCTGCGCAACCAGTGCTTCGACTTGGCCCGAAAACTCAGTGAGACCCAAACGTCCGAGCGATCATCAATGGAGGACCAAGTGCACCACCAGGTTGATCAGCAGCATCTGCAGCATCAGCAGCATCAGCTTCCAATGCATCACATGCCCAGGTATGACAGCTGCCATATGGACCAGCAAAGACCCCTTGAGAGGAACTACTCAGACATGGTCAATCTGATGAAATTGGAGGAGCAGCTCAGTCCTGCTTCAAGAGGCTACCCCTCTAGCTGCGCCCAGGATGGGGATGAGGACACTACGTCAGTGGCCTCCGAACGTTCAGATGAAGCTTTCGACATGACTAAAGGCAACCTGTCGCTGCTGGAAAAGGCCATTGCTCTGGAATCTGAGCGTGCCAAGGTTATGCGAGACAGAATGGCATCAGAACAGATGGTGGCTCGAAGGGACAATCAGCGCCTTCATGGAGAGCACAGCCCAAGGCAGAGCAGCAGTGCAGAAGAACGCAAGGCCCGACTCCATCATGATGGCGCAAAAAGAGCATATTACCCTAAAGGTAAAAATAAAACTTCTAATGAGATTTTGCATTTCGGCAGAGATTTCAGTAAAGTGTTCCCCTTCATTATACAGAATATGTAAGCCATATTCTGCCACTGAGAACACAAGTAAAAAAGGTTATTTTGGTAATTTCTCACAATTGTTAGATATAAAGTCACAACTGTGAGATAAAAAGTCAGAATGTCCTTATTTTATTCCTTTATTTTTGCTAAATGTGACTTTATGTGATATTATATTTCATTATTGTGACTTTATTTCTCCTAATTGTGACATTATATCTCACAGTTTGACTTTATGTCTCACAATATGGCTTTGTATCTCACAAATGCAACTTCATTTTTCCTAATTGTGATATTATATCTTACAATGTGACTTTTTTCTCACAAATGTGACTTTATATATTCCGGTGTGAAGTTTTATTTCTTATTCGGAAAGATTTTCTCACAACTACCAGTTTTATTTTTTACTCTTTGTCATACTTCTGATATATAAAGTCAGTTCTACTCTAAGTACTTCTTGATTTTTGGTAGTTGTGATTTTACATCTCACAATTTCTGGCATTATTTCTCACAAATGCTGCTTTATTAATTCTACTTGTGGTTTTTTTGTTGGTAGATGCCACTTTAATATATTCCAGTGTGACTTTACTCGTTTCTTACTGTAAATATTTTGCTAATTTTTTTTTTCTCTGAGGTTGAATCAAGTTTCCATAAAGAAGCATACTTGCACAGAGATCTTTATAATATGAATATTATTTTCTCGTCTTGAAAGCTGTTGCGGCATTTGTTCCCTGGTGTCTTGGGTCACTTAACATTCCATCACACATTGCACCGATGACATTGATGACTATGGGGTCACTGGTGAGACAGAAACATTTTTGGGGCTTGTTTTAAATACTCAGGTCACCCTGGTAGCGACTTCCATAATGACAACAACTTATGCTGCTAAAATAGGCTGACATGGTAACATCAGAGACTTACCTTGTCAGGCATGAGTAATGGCAATCTGCACGGCCCGTTAAGAAAGCAAATCTCATCCCTTGGATCCCATACATGGTTTATTACCTCAAATCCTTCCCAATCCACACCCACTACTTTTGGGAATGAGACATCTCCTCTGATATATCCAGATATTAGCAATCAGAAACTACGGGAGCATATCAATATCAAATTTAACAAATGTACATTACAGTGCTGAGGATCCTCAGATCACCTCTAGTTACCCAACCTAACATCTCCTCCGATCCGGTACTTTAAAAGGTTCATCATTTGTCTCTGCTCAGATGGAACTGCTTTGTATGTTTCATTTCCTTCCATTTGCTCAATTTGCACTATGTTTTCCATTAAAGAGAGCATTTCTGTGCTTCCTATTGTAGAAGAGTTTGCTGTTGTTTTTAGTGCACGACCACAGCAAGTCAGAGGGTCGTGTAATTATAGAATTACACCATGATTTCACACCTCGTCTCCAGAAACTATTCTTGGCGCTAATTATTGAAGCATCGTTATTAAACATGTTGAGTGATCTCACTGTTCTGACTGACAGGGAGCATTATTATTGCATGCTTGTGGAGTTCTACAAGCAGTTATTTTTGGCTAATAAAAGAGGAAAAATATTACAAATGTGTGCACTTAGCTAAACCGGATTGATAAATTCATCCACAATTTTAGAAGAAACTGCTGTTTGCTGATGATCACTTTCTGGTCTCGTGGTAGAAGCTATGTGTGCCACGTACCAAAACCATTAAAAGCTAAACATATTTTTCTTGTGGGTTTTCATTTGCAAGATAAAATTGGGGAACAGTTCTAGTGGAAACGTTAATTTAACAGCAGGAATGTGAAATGGTTGCATGTATTTAATATCAATAGCACACATGAAAGTAACTTGGAGTAAAATGTCTTTGTAGAATTAAATAGCATGAGATTAAATCATTGATCCATTTATATGTATATTCTTTCTCAGTGCTTACAGTAGTTCATTAGCTTTCGAATGGTGGAGATTGTTACAAAAATCCCCCAAAGATATATACATTTGTTGGAAGTGCTATTATATTATATTATTCATTAGCTGCCATTATATCTACAATTGTCACTATTTCAAAAATTATTAACTATAAAATGTTTTGTTTATTCATCTGTGGTGACTGTAGTATAAGTGGAATTATTGACATCAATGAATTTAAGTAAATTATCCCTTATGGATTTACATTTTAATGAGATATATATTAAAACATGTTCTATACCAGGGAATAAATAGACAAATTATTTAAATTAAGAATGTAAATCTACTTTATAAAATATATAAAATAAATTTTTATTTTCAGACTGATGAAATTTCTCTGTGCCGTAACTGTAAATTTTTTCTGAATCACAGTCTCAGCCACAGGTCTCATTCAAGTTATATCCTTTATCCAGTGTCCAATTTCAAAGCAAACAGACAGTCTTTGAAAATAGCCGTAACTGGAGCATAAATGTTATCACAAAGAATCCAGCAGGTTAATGGGATTTGCTTACTGTGCCTGTAACAGGATATGCCAATAACGGTCTTTGCTTACAGACTCAAGGGGAGAGAAAAAAGAAAGCAAGTGTCCAACCCCTGGTTGCGATGGCACGGGGCATGTCACAGGACTCTACCCTCA
This sequence comes from Enteromius unitaeniatus, assembly GCA_032359435.1. Lineage (NCBI taxonomy): Eukaryota > Metazoa > Chordata > Actinopteri > Cypriniformes > Cyprinidae > Enteromius > Enteromius unitaeniatus. The sequence goes on from JAUMHI010000023.1 coordinate 1,740,458, forward strand.
CCATCGAAGCTTGTCGGGCTGCCCTCACAAAGACCGTGTGCCACCAGAAAGTAAGCCGAATACATCTGCACATTGGTTTGCTTGTGCTGTTTATGCTGTGGGCATGTTTCACCTCTCTTTTCTGTAATGCATATGAGTGCATTTCCTCCTCCACCCATAGCGGTGGCGCACTTTCTCATACGACCAAGCTCTGCTTGTCTGGATGTGTTGATTGGTGCTTATGAATAATTTTAGCCTGTTTCTCAATATGGCTGCCCTGATCTCTGAGACCCAAAGCAGCTTTTTCATCACTACCTCCAGTCACACCTCTAATTGGATGAGGATCATGTCACAGGCGGGTTCTGATGAGTCAGTTTACTGCAGGCCCAGAGATGTAGCGCTGCAGGATGTGTCATAGACAACCTAATGGCTAGACTCATTTAATTCACCCAAAATAAATCAGTTTTTATTGAAGAGAGCTTTCTTTTCCTCGTACGCCAATGCTTTCACACAACGTGCATGCCATTAACACATTGCATGCCTAGAACCTTCTTTCACCATATGGTGTGGCCGTGATTAACTTTATGATTAACTGATTTCAGCTGGAACGTTTCTTAGGAGCATGTGCATGCTGTTGTCACTGAGCCCGTTCAGCTTAATAGAACACAAGGCTTTCATACTCACTCTGGATCCTCCTAACCTTCTCTCGCCCTCTCCTCTCTGTTTGTCCAAGTTCTTGCAATGTATGAGAATGTTCTAAAGTGCCCCACGCCTGGCTGCTCGGGACGCGGCCATGTAAATAGCAACAGGAACTCCCACCGCAGGTGAGTGGCTGGAAGGGACGTGGAGAGAAGAAACTGGCGCCACTATGGGGACTGAAGTTCCAGTCTTTTTACACACTTATATAGGGAATAAGACGAATGCCTAGTTTTAGATGGAGCTTTGCTTTCAGGAAGGAGAAGAGGGACTGATTTGTTTGTGTTGTGCTGAGCTTGGTTGGATCGTAGAAACACATAGCTCCAGGCTCTAATATTTTATGTGCGCATTGGCACCTTTGACATGCAGACTGGAGATTCAGAATTCTATTCTCAAAAGGAACAACTTTTGATACCTTTAAAAATGCATAAATAAGATCATATATAAAATATTTTTTTCTTAAATGTTTTTTTATTTATAAATAATTATATAGTTATAAAGATTATTAAATATTTTTTATATTTACTTTAATTATATTTAGCTAATATTAATATTAATATTTTTTGACTACTATACATTTATATATATATATATATATATATATATATATATATATATATACACACAAACACACACACACACACACACACTGTATATACTGTAAGTGTGTGTGTACAAAGGGTGTGTGTATAAATGTATATTAGTGCTGTCAAACGATTAATCGTGATTAATCACATCCACAATAAAAGTTTTTTGTTTACATAATGTGTGTGTACTGTGCATAAGTGTGTATATACAAATACAAAGACATGCATGTATATATTTACAAAAAAATGCTACATTTATATATTACAAGTATTTATATAATAATATATAAATGTATAAACATTATAAATAAAATATTCTTAAAATACATACTATGTGTGAGTGCATTCATATATACACATATATATGTATATTATAAATATACACAATACACATACATATATAATATATAAATAATTAATAGATTTTTTATATATTTATATTTAACAGTTTAAATGTTATATTATTATTACTATTATGTATAATAAATACTTTTTTTTTTTTTTTTACAAGATGAAACTGAGAATTTGTTCTCTGCAAATTGAGATTTCTTTAAGAATGAGAGTTCCACACATACAAACAGGCACAGACTTACACTAAGATGTGCTTCCATGTGCATATTGCTGTACATTCAGACAGATGCAGTCTCCACCCGAAGTTGCTGCAGGCCATGTTATATGGAACAGCTCCTATGGGACAAGCACACACACACTATTAGAAGGGTTGAGCTGAAGAAAACAAAATGTATAATAGGGGAATATAACAAATTTCACAGTATATATAGTTTGTCTACACAATCCTCATTGCATGGTTGTCATGGCAACTCAGCATAGTGACAGCCGTCCTTCTGTCTTGTCAGTCAGCACTCACTCACTTTTTCAAATTCCATTTTTTTAAATGCACTTGTACTGCTTCAAGTGTTTCTGAAATTGCAGAGCGTGAGGGGTTTTTATGTTTGTTTGTTTGTCTTGTGTTGGTTCATTTATTTATTTATTTTGAGAATGACTGAATGGTTTCCGTGTAACCAGAAAACAATACGAAAATTGCAGACGATAAGAAGACAGTTCCCACCTATACAAAGGATAACAAAGAAAGAGAGAGATAGAAAGCAACAGAAAAGTGAGAGAAATTAAACAAAAATGAGGGATAAACAAACAGAGAGGAAGACTAAGTAAGGAGAGGAAGAAACAACGAGGGAGAAAGAGAGTAAGAGAGAAAGGAGAAAAAAGGAGAGCAAAGGAGCGTAGCTGGATGTTCTGAAGCTCAGTTTGCTGTAGTGTGTCTCTCTGAAATGACTGCGGTATCTCGCTGTGAGCTTTCTGCCAACCAGCCAGCCAGAAATGCCCAGCAGATATCTGCAAAGCTTTGCCTTCATACTATAGAACTAGGCCACATGAAATGCATAATTCATACATAAATATCCCCATGTAACACACACGCGCATACCAGGATTTTGCAAACACGTTGGAAGTCTGTATTGAGACTATTCTCTCTGACAGACTTGTCTCCATATGCTGGTATTATACATTCCCTCATATCTCACTTTGTTCTTCAACTTCTGCTATCTGCTAGGGCATGTGTGTGTGTTTGGGAGTGTGTTTGTGTGTGTGTGCCCTTACATGCTGCTTGTAACGTAATGTTAACACTTCATAAATTGCTCTGCTGCTGTTGCAGTCTCTCGGGATGTCCCATAGCCGCCGCCGAGAAGATGGCAAAGGTTCAGGAGAAACATCACTCCTGCGACAGCTCCAAGTCCAACCAGGCGTCAGACCGTGTCCTCAGGTACTTTGTGATCCTCCGTGCCATATGTTTAGTAAAGAGTTTTCGTTTAAACAGTACAATAATCCTATTCATATTTCTATACATTTTTATACTGCTATTAAAAAAAATTAAGGACCTTAATTATTATTTATTCTTATCATTCTTTAAAAACTTTCCTTTTTCACTGATGCATTTTAGGCTATTGTTAATCAACAGACAACATTCAGTTTTCAGTTTTTATTTGATATATATTACATAACTACAATAGCATAATTACAATATTTTATAATGGAATAATATGAAATTAATTATTTTATTATAATATAGTGTATATGTATGTACTATATATTTGTGTGCATAAATTAAACTAAAAACTAAAACTAAAAACATAACTAATGTATGTTAGGCTGTTGTTAATCAAGAGACAAATAGATATTTAACATTAAGTTTTCATCTTATATATTTCATAATAACAAATATTATTCATAATGCAATATTATATATGTATATTATGTCTTATAATATATTGTGTGTATACTGTATATACTTTTTGAAGTAACTAAGAACAGTAGTAACTGCTATATAACATCCATTGTTCATTTATATTTTACATAATTGCAATAATATAATTCTTGTGGTTTACTTTTAAAATATATGTATAGCTGAGCAATGATCAATCATAATTAATCCAAAATTAAAATATTAAAAATTAAATATTACAAATATTTATGTTATTATATTATGTTATTATTATATATAAATTATATGCATGTTCATAATTCAATTCATAATGCAATAATATCTCATATACATTTTCCTATATTTTGTAACTATAATATAATGTGTGGATTTGTATATATTTGAGTATTTAAAAAAATTACGTAATTGAAATTTTTAAACTAAATCTTTTTGATTTTGGGGGGGAACTCTTTACGATGAATCTAGATTATTAAAAAATTGTTCAATGTCAAATATACAATGGATTGAGAACTGCATGTGATTCATCTTGACTACTCTGATACCCAACCTTGATTTCTTGTCTTTGCAGACCCATGTGCTTCGTAAAACAGCTGGAGATCCCACAGTATGGCTACAAAAATAACGTTCCAACCACTACTCCACGATCCAACCTGGCCAAGGAGCTGGAGAAGTACTCCAAAGCCAGCTTCGACTACAGCAGCAGTTATGACAACCAGGCTCATGCCTATGGCAAGAGGTCCCTGACCCCGAAGCACCACGGCCGAGACACCTCACCCAAAGGATATGATGGCAAGCTTGGCTTTGTTATTCTTTTCCTCTGTCATTAAAGCTGGTAAGGTATAAAGTCAGAATGGATAAACTGGTCTTTCTCTAGGGCATCAGATGGAAATAAGATTAGAATTAGTTCTGTACTGCCAGACGTCCTTGCTGCATTTTCCATTAAAAAAGAATTTCTTTTCTATTTTCTATTTTGAAGTGAAGGCCTTCTCTTAATAAAAGCTTTAGCTTGAATTTTTCACAGGCAGTCATCGAGTTCACTGCTCCTTTATTGGAAATACTACTCCACTTATTGGCTTCTGAAATGATTAATAACCTAGGTACACAATCCCAATGTGGGGATTTCCTATTTGCATGCAGCTCCTTTAATTGAATTATGGCTGAATAGATATCTTTGACCACCAAGAATGTATAGATATAAATATCTATGATAACATTTTAGCCTATAAAATGATATTCTCTTTTTCTCTTGGTATGTATGTGTATATCATTTTCCAAGATGTTCTCTTATCAATTAAAAAAAAGAAAATAAAGGCAGTTATGTAGGTGTTAACCTTTTCATTACTGGTCCACAAGTGAGAGACGCAGACAGATGTTTGAATGACGTCAGATTTAAAAACCTAACGTCTGGATGTTTGTGAGTTTTTCTCAAACATTATGTATCTTCGTAATTTTTGGAGGCTTTTGTGTTTGGTAACGTACAGTGTTGTAGCTCGCAACTGCAGCCCTGGTCTTGATAAATGAGCGCACTTACATTTGTGAAGGAATCAAATTAACTGGAACGATTTTGTTCAAAATGGTAGCAGTTGATTTCACGCCCAAGCCAGAAATTGTAGAGATTTCCTGTCAACAGAATTCGGCGGGATATTTTGGTACGGTTTCATTAGCTGTGCTTAAAATAACTCATTTTCATTATAACTCATGGTTATTACATCAGGACAGTCTTGATTGCCCATAAGGAGCATTACAGCATGCCCTGCAGTGATAATATAGACAATGTTATTGAAATCAGAACACATACCACATCTCAGAAATTAAAGAGCATTCTTGCAAGTGATGTTACTTGCCTGTATGCTTTATCAAAGAAATGCAGTTTTTGATAAATGAGACAAATGAAGAAAATTAAGCTTGGAAAAAAATTAATGAGAATAAGATTTAATTAATGTTAGGAATTAACTGCACTTCATTTAGACTCAGTTGGCAACATCAATTAGTTACACCCAGTTTAGTTGTAATGACAGCATTGCCATTTGTCTCTATGCAAAATTAGATGAAAAATAAGATCAAAAGGGAGAGTAGAATAAATCTTGAATAAGTGGTTATAACTGCATTTTGCAGCTGATTTGTCACCTTCCAGACTTAAAGGATAATAACATCTCCTTAGTCAATACTAGGTTTCTTTTGTTCTTCGATATTGGATGCAGACCAGAGTTTCTCTATGAACATGGATTTATAGAAAAAAAGAAATGCTGTATAAATGCTTCCCATACAGGTCTTAGATTTCATGTTAACAATGTGTAGCCCTCTGCTTGAAACCTAGATACACTGTTAAACCATTTCTCCCGTCTCCTCCACTCGCTCTCTCTTGCTCTCTCTTTCTCGCGCTCTCTCACACTCAATTTCTCACAGCATTCATCATGAAACATCAGATCATCTAATAAGTGTGTATGTGTGTATCTATGTTTCTGCCTGTGTGTATCTCTGTCTGTCTATCTATCACTCTTTCGTTCTATATATCTATATTATATCTATAGTATCTGTCATTATATCATTCAATCTTTCTCTATGTGTAGTTTAATGTTTTTATTTATCTAAAACTTCTATCTATCTATCATTCTGTCATTCTATATATCTATATTTTTATATAATTCTATTTATCTGCAGTTCTCTCAATTTATCTGCCTGTCTGTCGTTCTATCATCTATCTGTTCTATCATTTTGTCTATTTATCTTTTTTTCTATGTGTCTGCCTTTCTATTCCCCCATCCATCCATTCTTCCATCCAGTTTATAGTGGCCGTCTGACCCGGTGTATGTGTATGTGTGCAGCCAAGCGCTACTGTAAGACCTCGAGCCCGGCCAGCAGCACCACGAGCAGCTACGCTCCCAGCAGCAGCAGCAGTCTCAGCTGTGGAGGAGGAGGAGGAGGGGGAGGAGGAGGGGGAGGAGGAAGCAGCGCCAGCAGTACCTGCAGCAAGAGCAGCTTTGACTACACGCACGACATGGAAGCCGCCCACATGGCTGCCACCGCCATCCTCAACCTGTCCACGCGCTGCAGAGAGATGCCCCAGAGCCTCACCGGGAAAGGCCCGGAGCTCCTGGCACAGGTGAGGGTCCACAACTTTTTTCTGCCAGATCCTCTCTCATCCTCACCCACTTGCACTGCTAATATTGTATTTTGCTTTCTCACTGGGTATTTCTTAGTTTCTAGTATGCAAAGGTAGTGCACCGAAATGAGGGCATGCAGGTTTAGAGTCATTCGGGGCAAACCCCTGGTCCTGTCCTCTGGGTTTTCGAGCTCATTTGCACAGGGTGCGATTTCACACAGTGAATGGCAGCAGCACCTCTGAGAGCTCTCCGCTAGACTCATGGTCATCATATAAGCCTAATGGTCTGAACGAGCCACGGTTGCTTTAGTGACACATTGATTTCAGACATAATCTGTATGGTGATAATGAGAGTGCAGAGCTGGAGAAGACCAGAGGAAGCTGGCAGCTGCAGGAACACTGGGGTAGTGGTGCCCCAACCCTCTCTCACTGAGACAAGTAGAATTAATGTCGATTTCAGCTGTGGTCCAGGCCAAGCCAGCTCTCCCAGCATCCCCCTGGGTACATAGGAAAGACAATGACCTCTCTTTAAGGACAGTGAGGCAGCAGGCTAGAGGGAGTGGGGATGAAAATGAGAGAAAGAAAGAGGGACAGAGGTAGTGAGGAGCTGCAGGGTTCTATATATTCACTAATAAGCAGCTGTGCATGGAGATGTAGGGCAGCACAAAGAAGAAGCTCACACTCTCTTCTTTTAGATCTTTTCTCCTCCCATCCTTTCCCACATTGTAAAAACTGAGGTGGTTGTAGAGTTTTAGAAATTATAAATATATTTACTGAACGTAAAATTTTCTCAAAATTTGCCATCATTGCAAGTCTAGAATTCCTTTTGTCTGAGTTGTATGCACATAAATTATTCTGTGTTATGAACTGCATTTAATATTTTTTACATAAAAATTTCACTATGATTATAAAGTTAAAAGTAAAAGATGAAAAAGGAAAAATTGTAGTATACCATTCATATACCATTTAAAATAACTTTCTCAAGTTTGTAAAATATACTAGTCTTAAAAAAAATTATTCTATTATGGTGCTTAAGAACTATTCATTATTATCAATGCTGCTTAATGTAGTTGTCAAAACCATTATATGCTTTTTCAAGATTCTTTCATAAATGGAAGTTTAAAAGAACACCATTTATTTGACATAAAAAATCATTTTATTATCTTTTTTCTGCCAGATCCTTGGCAAAAAAACATACTGACCTCTTTCTTCTAAAAGGTAGAGAATAAGCAGAACAAAGTGCTTGTTGTCTTATAATATGCCACATGACCTTAAGACTTTAAACAGTACATAGAACGTGACATGGGTAGCAAACAACTAACTAACTAACTAATCATTTTAAGTAGAGGTACAGATACAGCTTGACATCACCAGACATTAATTACCACACATGACAACAAAATCAGCAACAACAGTGTAAATAATGCTGGCAAACGGTCAAACAATGCAACTATATTAATTATTCATGCCTAAGCAGAGAAAAGGGAAGAAGGCTAATGGGACTGAGCCACAAAACTGTTACTGTTTCATTATAGGCATTTGAACACACAATTAATGCCCCGCATGTTTGTTCATCTTCAAGATTCCTTGCAATATTCCAAAAAATAAGAATGAACAATACTGATTTCATGGTGAATAAAATGTTAGCAAAATTTTTATTAAAAATAGTCATTAAAATATTAATAATGAATTAAATACAAGAATTAATTAAATATAATATAATATCAATTAATTAAATACAGTTTAATAATATATGAAAATAATTTACTTTAATAATTTATTTAATTACTTGCTTAAAAAATTTTTTTTAGCTGTGCATATGAACCATGTACCCATCCTCATCTGTCATCCTTCCCTTCAGTATAACACTCTGCTTTTTTCTCATCTTTTTACTTCTTAATTATTCTCTTTATTCTTTGTTCTCTTAGTATTTCTCCTCTCTCTTTCGTGGCAGAGCCCTGATGACAGGGATGGGGATGAGAACGGAACCCTGGATCTGAGCCGGGCTGGAGGGATGGGGGAGGGCAGCGGAGGCACAGTGCTGACCCCCCTGCAGCCCATGTCACCCCAGCGGCAGGCCCTGCTCAACAGTCACTGCTACCAGATGAGCACGGCAGACTGCTGGGACCTGCCTGTGGACTACACCAAGATCAAACGCCTGGACGAGGACCACAAGGAGGTATCCTCCCCCCATCCCGACACCTCTAGAGTCTGGCTGGAGACGGTACTTGAGTCACTTTGACAGATAGCTACCACCTTTTTAGCTTATTGTATTTGTTGCACTGGAGAGTGTGATCATTTTGTGATCATTCAGAATATTCAATTTTATCATTTTGAGAACTCCGGAATTTCCCCTTTGAATGTTCTGTTAACGTTCTGAAGTAAAAAGTAACATTTTAAAAATGTGCAATTAATGTCAAGCTAAACTGGTTTAGAAAATAATGTTGCATGAACATTCTATAATTAATGTTATTGTGCTAAAGTTTTGAGAATGTTATTATAGACCAAACGTTACCTGTTAGCTGGGAAAAACTGCTTGTGTTTGAGCATCCAGATACAGCAACAGTAGCATGAAGTGGGACTGTTTGTCCAGGCAGTGGCTTGATGAGAGGAAGTGTCAGAGAAACCTGTTTGAAAGCAGTCATTATTTCTTTTATCAATAGCAAATGTGAAAGAAATTACACACTTAACTTTAAAAAAATTAGTTTTGCATTGGTGTAAGGTTCGTTATTTAAAAAATTGCTGATACAACTTAGAAAATCTGGAATCTGAGGGTGCAAAAAAATCTAAATATTGAGAAAATTGCCTATAAAGTTTTCCAAAATAAGTTCCTAGTTCTAGGCTGACTTGTCATATATTTACAGTAGGAAATGTACAAAAAACATAAAACGTGGTCTTTACTTAATATCCTTTTTTTTTTTAAATTATTATTTTGACAGATACAATGTATTTTCAGCGAACCTATCCCTACAAAAAAAACCTGTGCTAACGTTACGTATGACTGGTTTTGTGGTTAAATTAGCATATATCATAAAATTCATGACGCATATCAGTAACTTACTTTCGATAACTGTGATTATAAAAGCTAAAAACCGCGTTCTCTTAGGTTTCATCTTTCACCAGGCATTTTTTTTATTTTAATTTTTTTAGCAGAGAACTGGTTATCTAAAAGACAGCTGGCAGATAATAGAGCCATAGTAAGATAACCGTTTACTGCTTACATGTTCAGCCCACTTCTAATGTAATCCGTAGGCAGAAGCTTCTGCTTAGTCTTCCCGCCTTTTCTTTACCACTGCAGCTAAGCAAAAGCACCTGTTCATAATATAAAATTGTTTGCCAGTGACAAGTTCATTGGAGCACAATTTAGCCATTTCCAAACCGTTGCTTCGTCCTTGTGTAAACCTAAAACAGTAAACTGGTTGAGGAAGCTATTGTAGTGATTTTAATACTGTCCTGTACCTTTTAAAGGACTGCAAGGCCATCTAGTGTAGAGTATTGGTACTGCGTGCCCTCGCTTCACAAGAGATTATTGCTTGAAAACGGGATTTTTCCTCTGTTAATTAATTACTCATTAATGAACCCCCAGACTTAAACTGTTGTTATTATTATTTCAAAAGGGAATTGATGTTTTTGCTAAATTGTTGGAGAGCTAGAAAGAATGCAAATTAGGCTGTTTGAGATTTTGTTCTCATTGTTATAATAGCACAGTTTTCTTTTAAATATGAACTGCACAGAATATTATGTAATTACAGTACTGCAGGTCATTGTACTATTGTTCCTTTTTATACTGCATCAGAACATACACTGAAATATTTATTTTTCTTTCTCTATCCTCATTTTCAGGATGACCTGGACCCATTTCAGGACCTATTAGAAGAGCAGCAGTATTCAGGAGATGTATCCCTCCCCAGTCCCAAACACAAATATGCTCCCTGCAAGGAAAGCAAGAAGGAGCTCCTCACGTAAGCATCTGCACTGGATCAAATCTCTTCTTGTTGACCCTGTAGCATGATTTTTTTTGTTATTACTGTGTCTCCAGTGATATACTGTAAGAAGTAAATAATTCAGCTAGGATGCATTATATCAGTCAACAGATGATTTGACAAAAGTCATTATTATTATTATTCATCAAACAAACTTGAAAAATAAATCACACACGAAACATTAATATTAACAGTTGTTGATATTGACAATTATACTGTAGGTATATAATATAGTCTATATATAATATATATATATATATATATATATATATCTTTATAACGATTCACACAGTTCACACAGCTTATAATAACTGCTGCCATAATGATTTTCTCTCATAAAAGTGATATGGTGGTAAAATATATGTGTCAGTTATATTTAGTACATCTCTCTTTAGCCTCTTCTGTTTTAACAGTTTGACTAAATTAAATCCTGGCTGCTAAAATGATTTTAAATGTCTCTATAAAAATGTTAAACTATTATTAAAGTTAAATGTGCACTGTAATTTTTTTATTTCTAACGTGCTGCATATCAGTCTTGGCTTACTATATAATCAAAAGCTTTTGTTAATGTATGACATTTGTAGAAATGCATCATTGGCAGGCAACCATGATAAATTAGCCTAATTCAAGATCAAGTCAGTATAATTGGGCTGGTCACATGATCTTAGCATCCATGTACAAAACACAGCTTTTTAAAGTACAGTTTTTTTAAAAGTACAATTAATTTATTTTCCTACAAAACTTTTTAATGATAAAAGTGACCCTGAGTGCACCATAGCAGCTTTAATAATGCAGCTGTTCTAATAAACCATGCCTCATGCTTTCTAAAATCCTCTCTTAAGGCTATCAAGCTGCCAACTGGCTGACAAGGGCATGCGTGGTATGATGACATCTAACTCCCAGGATCTGAAGTAAGCCCTCCCGTTCTTGTGTTTACACACCACCTCAGATGACCCTCAAAATGAGGTCCGTCTCAGGTTACGCTAATCTGTTTCATGTTTTTATTGCTTACAGGTGTCCCACTCCTGGCTGTGATGGCTCTGGGCATATCACAGGCAACTACGCCTCGCACAGAAGGTGAAGACTCACAAATACGCGTATTAAAAATTCGATTCAATACTTCACATAATGTTTTGGCCACCCGTGGATTCAAAGAAGTGCAATGAAAAGCCCTTGGCATTTTTTTGGTAAATGTGTTTCTTGCTCTGAAGTTTGTCAGGTTGTCCCCGGGCAAAGAAGAGTGGTATTAAAATAATGCACAGTAAGGAGGACAAGGATGACCAGGAGCCAATCAGGTGCATTTTTTTAAATTTCTTCAATTATCCAAAGTAACTGAAAGCTGAATTTTGCTTGTTGTAACCTACAGGAGGACTAAGGTTAAAACTGCAGAAGGAACTTCACTATGTGTGTGTGTTTATGTGTGTGGTCTCTGCTGTGCCTGATATCTTTAGGTGTCCTGTCCCAGGCTGTGATGGTCAGGGTCATGTGACAGGAAAGTATGCATCCCACCGCAGTGCATCCGGCTGCCCGCTGGCTGCCAAGCGACAGAAAGATGGTTTTGTGAACGGAGCGCCTTTCTCCTGGAAGTCTGGCAAGACAGACGGCATGACCTGCCCCACCCCAGGCTGCGATGGCTCAGGCCATGTCAGTGGCAGCTTTCTCACCCACCGGAGGTACATGAGCCAGTCTGTGAGCTTTTCTTAGCTAGGTCACTTCATAGCAAGAACTCATTTTCTTAATCAGTTTTTTGCATAAATTTTAATCAAAACATGACAACATTCTTAAAACATGATATATTTAACTGAGAAGTAGAATTTCTAATGCTGTTGTGGTTATTATTAACTAAAATTAAAGCTATTAAAAAAATAACGTGAATGAACACTAGATGTATTTTTTCTTCAGCCCAATGTTTAAGTTGAAAAAATGTATTATTTGTTTTATTTGTTTTTGTGCATCTGCAGTCTGTCCGGTTGTCCCCGTGCCACATCTGCTATGAAGAAAGCAAGGATGACCGGTGTTGAAATGCTCACAATCAAGCAGAGAGCAAGCAAAGGTATGTCATTATATAAATTAATAAAGAAATTAAATTCACTTTACTTGCTATCAGTGTTTTTTTTCTTCACAGTGAATTTCCCAAATTTTCTTTCCAGGCATAGAAAATGATGAGGAGATTAAACAACTGGATGAGGAAATCAAAGACCTGAATGAATCGAACAATCAAGTAGAGTCCGACATGATCAAATTAAGGACTCAAGTAAGAGCAATTGCTATCTATTACATCAGTGTTTGGCCATGTGTTCAGTCAAAGTAATGCATTTGTCTTTCTTTCTACCTCCTCCCAGATCACCACCATGGAGACTAACCTGAAGTCCATTGAGGAGGAAAACAAGGCCATAGAGCAGCAGAACGACTCGCTGCTGCATGAGCTCGCCAACCTCAGCCAGTCCCTCATCAACAGTCTTGCCAACATCCAGCTTCCACACATGGTAAGAGCCAACAGACATAAGACCTCCCATGCACTCTTAAAAATAAAGGTTCCAAAACACTTATGCCATAGAAGAACCATTCGGGTTCCCTAAAAACTCTTTCAGGTCCAAATAACAATTTTCTAATGTAAAGAACCTGGAACACAAATGGAACCATTAATGCAGATTTAGAACCTTCATTTTTAAGAGTTAAAATCCTGTTCACACCAAACATGATAACTATAAAGATAGCGATAAAGATATCACGCAGATATCCCCACACAAGCACAAAGAAGTGGTATCGCTGGAATCACTTCCAGAACGATTTTTTCCGATTGATGAATGATACAAACATTGACAGCCGATCAGAATCCATTACGAGCTCGAGAATTTAAAGTGGCAGATGCATGTTTGCTTAGATTAAATAGACGATTTCGGCAAATATCGTTATCTTTTTAGTTATCGGTCTTGGTGTGAACGGGGCTTTAGACAATGGTACAAAAGTCAGGATAAGAATGTTTTATAGTTATAGTCGTAAAAAAAAACTGAATGCATTCAAAATAGTTTTTAAAGTATGTTACTATATAACCTATATCAAATGTTTATGTGCTTAGAATAGCCTTTTAGGCTATAGACTGCCTCTTGTTCAAAGCCAGGGCCTGAGTCTGCATTTTCAGATGCTTCCAGTAGGGATGAAGTTTCTATTGTTTCTCCCATCTGCTTCTTTATGTCTGTTGTTGAGTTCCTCGCAGTTCCATATGCTTCTGTGCTGAGGTCACTCCCCTTTACCGACCATTGTAGAAAAACAACCTCCACTCCAACAACTGCTTTTCAGTTGAGTAACAACATGGCTGTGTCAGATTCTCCCACCACACAATTGAATCGCATGCACATCGAGCCGGGGCACGATTGGACAAGCCCCGTTCGAATGTGGCGGCCATGTTAGTAAACAACTGAAACACGTCGTCTTGAATATGGCTCCTGAACTCTTCACCCCCACTGTCGATGGATGCTATTTAGAGTGCGCACGAGGGGTCCTCAAGCTGCACTAACATCAGACAACTGTTGCCTGTTCATGTGTCATGCCGCTCAAGCAGAACTTGGTTGTAAAGTCAAGTATGTCCGTTTTATTGAGACCACTGACCTCTGGCTTTTAGCCAGGCTAATAGTCTTTTCTCTACACCTCTCCCTTCTGTAGAAACCGATGCCACTGAAAGAGGCCCCTGTTAAAAATTACTGCTGTTTACAGATGCCCCACAGAGTAAGAGATTCATTTTCCATAGTCTAACTTTATCCTTCTCCTCACTATCATTTTCCTCCCCTAGTCCTCCCCCTTTTGTAACACAAAGTACGATGTGTATGCATCACGAAGGTCCATAGAGTGTATCAGTGCCACACATATTGACATAATCCACTTCAGGGAATAGCGCTAAGAAAGCTGGGGTTGCAATATGAGCCATATTTATTTTTGGTAGTGAACTCATGTTATTATCGTAAAACACATTATTTTATCAGGCACAGTGATGCTCATCGATATCTGTCTGCTATTCATGGCGATCTGTTTGATATCACTTGTGAATGCCAGTATTACCTACATACCCATGAGCATGAAACTCACACCAGTGCATGCATACATAATGTATGTGCATTAATTTTTTTGTTATCCATATAGTATATTTTTAGAAAGCTTGGTTAACTGACCTTTTTAATGTGATTGGTCAAGCCCTGCATTTCAAGAGATGTATTTTCTCTAAAACCCTAGCTTGTATTAAGCTTTAAAGGCAGCTTTGTGGGTTCACTCCTCCCTAAGTATATTCTCTTTCCCCTTCCCTTTCTGTCTTAGGCCTTGATTGTGTGTCTGATTGAACGTATTCTGCTTGACTTTTTTTCCAACCTCCAATAATCCCGATCTGTTCCACAGGAGCCGATGAACGAGCAAAACTTTGACACTTATGTGAGCACTTTGACAGATATGTACACTCACCAGGACCAGTACCAGACCCCGGAGAACAAGGCCCTCTTGGAGAACATAAAGCAAGCGGTTCAAGGCATCCAAGTGTAGCTCTGCAACTGGCTAGTATTGGCCGAGTAACGGGGTCATGTGATCAAGAGCGTTAAGTAACAAAAGAAACCCATCATGTAAAAAGTATGGATAACTAGTTTGATTTTTTTTTTGCTGCTGTAATTTATTGTATTATTTGGCAGTATTTATGATTCTGTTATGCTTTTGACAAAAAAAAAATACATAACTTATTTGTTGCCTTGCTTTAAGATGACGACTACCAATGGCAAATGTTTTGAGGAACATTCATGTTTTGTACATTTTTCATATGACCTGACATAATGTGATGTACTGTTTATAGCTGCTAATGTATGCACATTTTAGTGTATATGTATTTATTAATTGTAAACAAAAACCATCCATTATTTGAAATCTAAAGAGGTGCAGAGGGGATACATTGAGGGAATGTAAGGGCAATCAGTTTCAATCTGAGCTTCTCTTTATGGAACAAATGGGAACTAATGTGCTGTGCAGGCTGTTCAATGGGTGTACAGTGGTACATTTTTGTGGTTCGATTTTGGGTACATTTTGTAAAAATATTAAGAAACGTTGTCTTTTGGTTCCGAAATCATATTTATAGTGGTCAGTGTGGGCACTCTAATGCAGTATGTGTATTGTTTTTATTTTTGCTTGTTTGTTTTTCTTTTTCTTTCTCTTCTAATTCCCGAAATAGATGGAAAAATAGAAAAAAAAATTAATAAATAAATATTGTGAATGCAAACATCATGACACGGAAACTCACTGGTGTAAATCCCAAGAAGTATTTCATAACTTTTCAAATATTTTCAAAGTCCATTCTCTAAATGTAACACCCGGCTGGTTGAGGCCAATAACTACAGAAAATTTCAAGGAGACAATCCAACATTAATTCTTAATTTAATGATCGTAAAATGTTAGTGGTAGTATGATAGAATATCAGCAATATATGATAACGAATCAATCATTTATTTAGATATGGGATGCAAAAGTTTGGGTATATGCAATTTCTTATTCTTACCATAGTAGAAAGCTGATGAATCTTTTTACTAAATGTAAAGTATTAAGTTTTATATAAATCTTTTAATACAGTCATGTTTTAGGGTTTAAACATGGGTGATCAAGTCCAAAAGGATGAATGCATTATGATTTCACATTTCTCATGTTCGATTTTGCACAGGGACACCTTTGTTTCCATGTTTTGGTGTTTTTAGTTGTTTCAGGAGACCAAGGAGGTGCCCAGACGTTTGAATTGTGGGAAGTTTTTTTTTTCTTTTTTCATTTGAAGGAAGTAAATCTGTGTGTGAATGTTAGTTTATCAGTGTGCTGGATATACAGGGTTAATGTCACCATCCATACGTCATTGTGTCATAGTAATGGAGCACTTGTCTTGTAGATTTTGTCCAAACAATCATGTAGAGATTCATCTGGTGCACAACAAATACGACTATATCAGCAATGCAAGCTCATCATATTACAATTAGTGAACTCCAATCAGTTATATACAGTATTAAGAGAGGTCAGCTTGCCTTCTGTGGTAACCTGCGATTCACTTTCTTCGCTTGTTTTTTACGTTTCTGAGAAATCAGCGGCACTTTAAGCTCTAAGAATTATGGAAATGGAAGCAGGAAGCGTTTTTAATAATTAAACAATGAAATGACGTGGCACGGGTCTAGATCTTAGTTTCGGTCATTCAGAGGGTGGTTTACTGACACGACCAATTCATAGGCTATTAATCCATAGTATCTTAAGGACATGTACAGTTATAGTCTGGGAACCCCCTTTCATCTTCATTTAGTCAAAGCCCATTCAAAGCATCCAGCAAAGTCACAAATAGGGCTGATTTTCAGTGGTGGATTTTAAAGTTGTTTGTATTTATCGAGCATGAGTCAAAACTGTCACAGTGATTCTTAGTGTGAAATGACTCTGGTTTGTTGCTGATGCTCTACGTGGGGCTTTGTTTCTAAAATCTATGATTTTGTTGTTATTATTACGGCTAGCATTACGTTTTCCAAGAGCTCATGCAAATGGTGCTAGTCACTCTTATTTATCGTTCTGTAATATCCAGACATCTCTTCCCCAACCACTCTCCGAAGGCTTTGTGTATGCAGCTTATTTCCAAGATAGTAACGCTTTTAACACACTGATAGCAAAATACAATATCCTCTCATTCACTATCATAACTGATTTGACAGGAAAAGGGATTTTAAGCACAATTCCGCTGCTCATTTTCAGTTGGCACATATTGTACTATCTACTTCAAAAGGTTATCTGTGACTATTTAAATAGAAAACTCTATCTATGGTGTCACATGCTTGAATGCAGAATACTTTTCTTATTAATAATTGTGAAATCATCAGGTTACAAGTTTCCATTTCAAATGGATTTTAATTAACCATTTTAAACCAGGATTTTTCTATTAAAAAAATAAAGAAAGAAGCATAGCTTTCTTAATGTCTCTTGCTCTCTTCCTCTATCCAGCTCTTTAGCTATCTTTTTCTCTCTTATTTTTTTTTTCAACCACATGGCATGATTTCTGTTGGTATGATACTTTTTTTGCTCTAAGTGTTTAAGATCACAAGTTGCAGTGATATTTCATTTTGAAATTGTGAAATTTGTACAATTTTTATCATGCTGGTGTTGACATCTCTTACTCAATAAAACTTGTGTTGCCACATTACATGTCCCCTTTATTCAACACATGACTTGTTTAATGTTTAATGTTACATCATTGTCTGATTTGCATCAAGAAAAGGTCTATGATACCTGGAATAAAAAATAAAACAAATCTATATGCATTCATATCGTGGCAGCTGCCTGAAAGAACAGAATGTCATCTTATGGGCACTGAAGGCGTTCGTATCATGTGACTGATCATGCGTCAAAGGCAGCAGAAATAGAAAAAACTGTCATTACAATCTATTACAAAATAGCACTGCAGAAATAATATGTTCTCTGGCAAAACATCTACCATAAAATAATGAAATACATAAGATTTTTATCATGCTTGGAAATGTGTTTATTTTGTCAGAATAATCAAATTCTTTTGAATTGCCCTTAATGTCAAAACAGGACATTAAGGACTTTTGCAATCAGGAACCAGATAGACATCTTACCATTGTGTAGGTATGTATATATATATATATATATAGTCTAGCTATAATTAATAGTCATTGATATGGCATACTCTTTATAGAAATGTAGTAAAAAAAAACTATTACAACTTAAAAAACTTGCATAGAATGGTTGAAGGTAGGACCTATTACATAACAGGAATGAGTATGATATTTTGCCTTTTTAGTTAATAATATAGTCAAGTAAAATACAAAGACATACTTTGTATTTTACGTTTTTGAAATATTGTAGGCCCGGAAATAGCCTACAGATCTTTTAAAGTCAAACTGGTGAATTTTTGTCATGGAGAAAAAGTGGGAATAGTCACTGAACGTTTGTCACGAGAAATTAAAACTAGCTACAGTTATTTCTACTTGAAAGTAAATTATATAACTACGTTGAAGGCTTGACTCATGAATATTAATCGTATCGAGACCCCGCAGGACAATCATCAAGCATCTTGACAGTGACCTTTTTAATATTCATGAGCTAAGGCGAGCTCCAGGTCTAATAGGCCTACCTGCAGAGAGATATCTGTTAGTATTCAGTATTCAAAAAAAGTCTTAAAGCGCCGGTTGTTGGATCATACTGTATAGTACACTAGCAGAAGAAATCTGCCTCGCAGAGCCGCCAGGGTGCGCAGATCTCCAGCCTATAGTCACATGACACAAACGGAAGATGTCTGCGACGGAGGAGGACACGGAACTCAGAGATCTACTGATCCAAAACTTGGAAAACAGCGGCGTTTTGAATAAAATTAAGGTATTTTCCCTTCTGTATCGAAACACTTTTGAAGTATGTATGAGGCTGGAAAGTTCTCTGTCTCGTATGAGACATGTTTTATATTCTAAGCGCAATGTTTGTTAGCATAGCATAGTGATGCTAAAGTTGTTGTGGGCAACAAATGGACAACCTCCACGACTGAAACTGCTCTCCTATATTACTTGCTTTTTCCTCATAGAACTGAAGATCTACTGTGTTTTGTTCATCTTGGCTGTAATCAAATAAAGCATGTTTTCAGGTTAACCAGCAAGGCAGTAACGTTAAAGTCTTGGTTTATTTTATTTTAGTAAGGTGTTGTAACTTACTCACAGCTATTAACTTAAGGAAGTAATCTAAAATGATCAGGTCAAAAGTTTCTGGTTTAACCATTAATATTATGGCTTTAATCAGCAAATTATAGTGCTGTCAAATGATTAATTGCGATCACATCCAAAATAAAAGTTTTTCGTTTACATTATATATATATATATATATATATATATATATGTGTGTGTGTGTGTGTGTGAGGATGTATATATATATATATTTACCGTTTATTATATATATTAAATATGTAATTTATGTAAATATAGAAATGTGTGTGTGTGTGTGTGTGTAAACAAAAACTTTTGTTTAGGATGCGATTAATAGATTGACAGCACTAGTAAATAATGTTGTTGACTCTGAGTTTTTATCCTATTTTGACTGTCCATGAGTCTTTTGGTACGGTAGTTTTAAATATGTCTGTAAAAAGGATAAATGAAGTGAAGATATGTCTCTCTTTTTTTTCTTTTTTTGGTTTACAGGCAGAGCTACGTGCAGCTGTTTTTCTTGCGCTAGAAGAGCAGGACAAAGTTGAGGTGATTATATATAGTTTTAAAGCAATTTTTAATTGTAAATTGTATTTTTTATTTATATATATATATATATGAAATGAAAAATGAAATGACGTGACAAGTGGCCAGGTATGGTTTCCCATACTAGGAATTAGTGCTCTGCATTTAACCCATCCA
>JAUMHI010000023.1:1768286-1786072 GCA_032359435.1 Enteromius unitaeniatus
TACTTAAATTGTTTTACTTAACTGTTTTCTTAATGTGTCAAT
Source organism: Enteromius unitaeniatus (assembly GCA_032359435.1). Taxonomy (NCBI): domain Eukaryota; kingdom Metazoa; phylum Chordata; class Actinopteri; order Cypriniformes; family Cyprinidae; genus Enteromius; species Enteromius unitaeniatus. Next base: position 1,768,329 of record JAUMHI010000023.1, read on the forward strand.
TTGTTGGGGCAGTCGTGCAATACATTTCACTTCATAGTCGTACCGTGTATGAATGTGAACGTGACGAATAAAATTAGAATTTTTTCCAGGAAAGAAGACTTGGGCAGCAATTTAGGAAAAGTATTCACGGCAAACACGCAGCTGAAGAGTGCGGGAGGATCTCCTGAGAGCAGCCAGAAAGATCGTTCATCTGACAAAAATGGTAGCAAACCATTTGTGAAATCAACATTTTCTTTCTCGGATGATTCTGGATCAATCCAAAATTGTACATGAACTTCCACTAAATTTAATAAAAAGCATGTAACCTATGTATACCACAAAAGATCTAATGTGCATACAAAAAATATCTAAAATGAACAACGTGAAAAACGGAATAAACGTTTTTTTGCACATAATTAGGCCATTCTGAACAGTTTCCATTACACAGAATGAGATCTGCTTCGGATACTGTTATACGTTCTATTTTGTGTTTGTGGGCAGACATGACATGTTTTAGTATGCCATTTATGCGTAAGCTTTACCCGTAATTGAACCCATTCAAAAAAAGGAAAACGTGAATCTACTCATAAATACTGATATGAATTTGACACTAATTCATATCTTTTCTCCATAATTGTTGTCTTAGGTACGTCTACTTCTAAAGATAAGGGTGTAAAAGAGTTTCCCGTCCCAAATGAGAAAACTGCATCCCCTTTGCTGGGTAGGAGCTTCTTAATAATACACTTAAACCGTAAAATCAAGCAATTCTACTCACTATCACATTCCTCATTTCTCCTTAAAAAAATGCTTTGCAGATGAAGATCTTGACTATGATGATGACTTCAACAGGTAAAGAATGTTCCCATCTGACATTTCAGATCTTATTTTTGCTCAATCTGAATCCTTGATGTAAGTATCATCTCTCTCTTTTCCCTTTAGTCATCGCTCTGAAAACTCTAAGAGTGAAGTGAGCATCGATGAAGAGATTGAGGAGGTGTCGATAGAGGGGCCTGAGATCAGCGATAAGGTATTCTTCGAAAACATGCCATTACTTGAGTTGGCATTGCTTGTTCAAAAGGCCTTTAAATGACTTAAGGTTCTTTTTTAGATGAACTGCTTCATTATAAAGCTTGTAAAGAAATGACTGACATTTATAATCCAGTATGAATACAACATTGATGCGGTTGTTCGAAATGTCACTTAATGATGGCCCCACATTTCATAGGGACAAATGTCAATAGTGTGGCCTCATGGATAGGAGTGCTTTGTGTAAAAGGCAAGAAGTGAGAGTGGCATGTTTGTTATTTGCAAATATGGTTACTTACAGAGGCCCAGTGGAGAGGAAATGATATAGTATAGCAAAAAGTAATAACATTTGGTTTAACCTCGATTGTGATTTTGGATGTTTTTGATGCTAATCTTAGCTTTTTATCGGGTTTCTCTTACTCATTTTTTCTAGCTTGATGAAACCACTCAGGATGTGAGCGTCTCGCAGATAAGTTTGGGTGCTGACTACATGGAAGATGTTGCTTGACATCGAACTGTCAGTTTCTTATTTTATACTTTATGTATTTATGGATTTAGTTGACAATAAATAATGAATTAAAGCTTGATTGTGGACTCTTCCTGTTTTTCTTTTTTTGACTTTCAAAAAAACCCGGAAGGACAGAAATGGCAGGATAGCAATTTGTCAGTTCTCTGTTTAAAATAATACACAAGTCATTGAGTTGTGTAACCGTTTTAATGTCAGTGAAAGTGTTATCAGGCACGACAGTCAAATTAATCTTCAAAACTTTTTGAACTTTGCATTAAGTGCTCAGTTGGGTATTTCTGTTTAAGTTGTAGAGCATCAACCTTTTACATAAAAGCATGATGCATAAAAGTGCGTGTGTCAGGCAGCTTTGATGGTCTCAGATTCACACCTACATGTTCCTATACAGCTCTCGGTGAAGTGCCGCCTTCTGTTCAGGTCACATAATTCACTCTTATCACGCAGCTGTTCTCTACCCAAGTTGTCTTTCCTGATCAGAAACCAGAAGGAACAGAAACCTCTCTCCGTTTTCCATTAGACTTGTTTGTGTTGATACTGGTAAGTTGCTTCTTTTTTTTTTCCCGTTTCAGTCACATGTTAAGATTTTAAGTCGAAATGTAAGTCTGTGACTGTTTGTATTAATACCTATGTGTTTAATTACCCAGTTTGCAGAAAAATTATTGATGCAAGTCTCGGTGTGTATATGTTTAAATTGAAAGATTTCAGTGTGCAGGATTGAGGGAAAAAAATTATCAAAACAATGGTTTTGTGTGTGTATATGTTTTATATATATATTTATTTATTTATTTATTTATTATTTTTTGTAGAGTAACAGCTTGCAGGAGATATGTATTTATACATAGTTTGTAATAAACAGTAAATAATAAATAGCATTCTTTTTTTAATAGCATAGAATGAATGCGCATAAGTCTTCTGCCTGCCGGTAACTAGTCAAGACATGAACAAAAGTAATAACTGGAATATCTGGAAATATATTTTTGTTTCACTTCCATTCACCAATGAACTACACGGACTATGTGTTCTTTTGAAATTTATATAGTATATATTTTTATGTATTTATCAATTTAATTTAATTGGTAAGCAGTTTATTTTCTTTTTGTTTTCCTTTTTTATTCCTTTTTTTATTTTAACATTGTATGTTTTTTTCCCGAATCTGTGTGACATGATTTTATCAAATGCCTCGTTTTTCATGCTTAATGCTTGCTATAAAACCTATGTATATAAGAAAAGTAGTAGATTGGTTGAGAAATTCAACACAAGCGTCCGCTTCAGGACAAATGACCAGTAAATATGTTATATGCATTGAATATCTTGCTGTATACATGACCTGGTTTTCTGCAGGTTTCCTCTTTCGATAAAGGTGTTAACCAACAGAACAACATTTGTACTGAGAGACTATTCTTCCTGTGGAGTGAATTGCTAGACTTAATCTAAATAAAGATTTAAATTAAGTATCTCACACTCACAGATTCTTACGCAATATTATAAAGCAGCTGCAAAATTATGTCACCAATGTACCTCCTGCATTCTTAGGGGGGGGGAAATAGTTTTTAATATTTTAATGTATAATTTTAAGCGTAGTTATTTCAGTTTACATTGTTAACTGAGCTCTGCCACAAAAGTGTTTTTTGACCTATTTTCCTGTTATTTTATGGACTTTCCTCTCAGTCTCAGGTGGGAGAAAATGGATAATGATTTCAACTACTCTGAAGAATTACAAGCTGCTTATGATGAAATGGTGGAGCCGTGTTCGATGGAGAGCAAAGCGAAGATGGAGAACTTCCTCCAGTTATTCGTTCACCCTATTATTTGTTGTGTTGGTTTCATCGGCAACGCTCTCGTGATCGTGACGTATGCTCTCTACAAGCGGACCAAATCCATGACTGATGTGTATCTGCTGAACGTGGCCATCGCAGACATCCTGTTTGTAGTAGCACTGCCTTTGATTATCTATAGCGAGCAGTACGGGTGGTCCATGGGGAACTTGTCTTGCAAGCTTCTGCGTGGCATCTACAGCGTGAACCTCTACAGCGGCATGCTGCTCCTGGCTTGCATCAGCGGAGATCGCTACCTTGCCATCGTTCAGGCCCGCCGGTCCTTCCGGCTGCGTTCAAGCACTCTGCTTTACAGTCACATGATCTGCGCAGTCGTCTGGTTGTCGGCCTTGCTCTTGTCCCTTCCCACCTTCATTTTTTATGAGCGTTACCAGCCCGGTCCATCTGAATTCGGCTTTTTCAACTATACAGAAATGGAAGAGGAGCCGTATGTGTGCTTTTTTAAATTTCAGTCAAACGAAACGGCACGTTTGATGAAAACTGTGGTGCCCAGCTCTCAGGTTGCATTGGGTTTCTTCCTGCCGCTACTGATCATGGGATTCTGTTACTCCAGCGTCATTGTCACCCTCCTTCGGGCCAAGAATTTTCAGAGACACAAGGCAGTGCGCGTGGTCCTCACTGTGGTCTTTGTGTTTGTGATCTGCCATATGCCTTATAACATAGCACTGCTATTTTATACCGTCAACATGTTTCAACAGCAGGAATGCAGCACTGACGAGTCCATCGGATTGACCATGATCATAACAAGAAGCTTAGCTTACCTGCATGCTTGTCTCAATCCCCTACTGTATGCCTTCATTGGGGTTAATTTCAGAAACCACTTCCGGAAGATCTTAAGGGACATCTGGTGCTTGGGGAAGAACTACATGTCAGCGAGACGGTCCTCACGGGCCACCACTGAAATGTATATTTCAACAAGGCGCTCTATTGATGGCTCATACAATGAAAATGGCACTTCCTTTACCATGTGATTGGGTGCTAATTAGGGGCAAAGTGCCCAACATTGTGACTGACAGACTGATTAGTATTGATCAAAAATGAAAATTCAGTCAGCAGTTATTCACCTTCATGTTGTTCCAGACCTGTATGACTTTCTCTTTTTGTGTCCCACAAAAAAGAAAGTCTCACAGTTTGAGTGAGACAACTTGAGGTTGAGTAAATGATTAATTAATTGTTTTATTATTATTATTGTAAAAAATTATGCCAAATAAGAACCAAAGGAAAATGGGTATTCCTTGTTTCTAAGTGCTATAACATCAAAGTGTAAAAAGTCTCCTGTTTAAGAATTGTCAATTAATAGGCACCGTATTTAGTACTACAGAATGTTTTTATTTTTCTATGTGTACTATTTACCTTTGTAAATAGAATCTTTAACACTGCCTAATGTCCCCAAGATATAAACATTGTAAGTTGTATCCAAATAAATTAGGCAAGATATTGCAGCACAATAACAAAAATTGAAGAGCGACTTTCTAAAATGAGATCAAGTGCTTAGAATTTGTGCGTCATATGAGGCTTACCTGAGACTTTTCTTTTTCTTTTTTTTTATTTAATCACAGGTTTTGAATAATACTGAAAGTCCTGTATGAGACATGACCTTTAAGACAAGTATTTGACCTGAATACATGTTCTCATACCATTTTGGATCACAGTGCTCTACAAAAAACTATCTGAATACCACTGAAAGGACTGTTTCCATGCCATAGAAATTTTTGTTATTATTTGAAATCTTTCAATAAATAGGAATTGTTTTCATTATGTGTATGTTGCACAGAGTTGACTTAAACTAGCTGCTCCTACAAACTTCTCCATTATTGAAACAAATACAGAACAATGTACTTCTATGTGTTTTGTCACTGTCACATTGCTCACTTCAACGGTCTGTAATAGAACTGAATATACAGTGGCACGAACACACAATTGGACCATTTAGTCCTTAATTTGTGTCTGAGTGAATCACAAAACTCCTCAGAATAAATGAATGGTAGATCAATTAATGAAATGCGCTTTTTCGTATAGGCTATAAATGTTTACGTTAGTGCACAAAATTGCTGATCAAAGTTTAAAAGTTTACAAAGTCGAGATGAACGCTTTTTTTTTGGTAGAAAACAAATCTCAATGTAAAGTGTTGTTTTGAACCCCACAGACTAAAATATTGGAAGCATTTTTCAAAATGTCATCTTTTGTGTTTCGCAGAAAAATAGGCTCAAACAGGTTTGCAAAGACATGGTGAGTAAATGATGATTGCATTTTGATATCGTATTTAGGAGAACTATACCAAAAAGTAAATAATAATAATTGTTTTTCCCATAAAGCTTTTTGTTTAACGCTGCCAGTGTTCGAATTAGAGACTGAAGTAATTCAGGTGAGCGCTGAGGCTTCAGTAAAGGAGTCTTTTGTTGCCCTCTATTGATATGAAAGTAAATAATTTTTTATACTTGCCGGTGTTGTGCCGAATTATGACTCCCCTCGTTGAAATCAGTAGTAATCCTAACCCCTCCCCCACACCTAACACTAAACCTACCAAAACTAGGGGAGTCATAATCTGGCAGGGGCTCAAAATTCGGCACTACACCTGTTCGTACCAGCAAACTATAAAATATAACAGAGAAGAAAGATAATCATCTCCAGACTTTCAAGAAAGCTATTATTTTATTCAAATATATACAGAGAAAAAACCTTTATACAGATCCTAACATAACCAAGTAAAGTCGTTATTGTCTGAGATTGTCTGTTGTTTGGTAAACTCAGAAATGAAGATGATTAAGGGGTGGTGCCTTTTCAAAAGCACGCTTTTGTACCTGTTAGGTTGTACACTTTAAGTAACGTTTGGTACAAATATGGACCTTTTGAAAAGGTATCGCCCCAGTGACAGCTTTTGTACTTTTAGTTCTGAGAGTGTAGGGATTTATATCCGCTGAATCGCTTACACTTAAGGCGAGACACTACAGGCAAAAACATCGTTTTTTATGCGGTGGTCAATTTTGAGATTTTGGCCAAGTTTAGTCCCTTAAAATGTGTTCTTTCGAAATACTATAAAGAAAATGTTTCAAAAAAATACATTAAAGTTATTATTTTATAACATTTTGTTTACTTGTGACCATAACTTTCTTCCCGTATTTAAATCTTCAAATGCCGTTTTCTCAAAATGAGCTTTTTGTCATCTTCCGGTACCAATATCTCAGCCTATGTTGTACCTATGTACACCAAACTTTAAAGTTATACTCTCACTAGTATTCTGAAGATAGTTACAGAGGGGTTTGTTAATAAAACATTCCTGGTCTGAGTTATGTGACATTTTAAAGAACAAATATGGCTGTTTTTAAGGCTGTGGATGGTATATTTTGATTTCCTAGGTAATGAAAGCAGATATCCTAAAACCCCTCTGTAATTTTTTTTTCATTTTGTGTATAAACAAAATGAAAAATTTATTTTGCACCTGGCTTTAACCTATATTCAGATATATGTGCCGGAAATGTATGTAAATTTCTGCATATTTAATGAGATATTGCCTCTTTTGCATATTTAAACACAAAATAAAAAAAAAACTTGCAATATATTTTTTTCTCCTATTCATGTGAGTAATCAACTGGTTGAGTTTCATGGTCCTATTTGTAAGTTAAAAATTGTACCCTATTCAGCTGTAGTGTCTCGCCTTAAAGTACAAAAATATTGTGAATGGTGTAAATATTAGAGCATTATTAGCCTGTGCCCACAATTAAACCAGTTCAGATGAATACCAAAGCATTATTATTGATTCTGTTAATGAATGATAGCATTGAATCGCTGTCAAAGACGCAACAGAAGGAGCTGCTTTAACTGAGCTCAGCTTTAAGCTTCTTCTGGTTCATGAAGGAAAAAAACCTGAAGGCGTTTTTTTTTATAAAGTAGGTAATTGATTCAGTCATTCACTTGTTTTTAACGGAATGAAGAACAAGCATGACAGCTTTTTTTTGGCCAGTGAACCCAGATACATACATTTGCATTTACCTTCCCTAGTTTAGATTTTGCTTTGTGGTTGATGTGATGTCACATCTTTCTTTCCTCCTAAAATTAATTCGGGTTTACACTTAAACTTAGTCTGTGTTAATTCTCTTTTTCCTACATGCAAGATCAAGGTTTTATTTCTGGGTTGTTGGTTATAGGTCTGCTAAAGGTTTTCTTGCTGAGAGGTTTTGTTGTTGTAGTAAAAGCTGAAATGAAGTTATTATGTGGTCTGTTTTATTTGTTGTATTTAGACAGTGTTTTAATTTTGACGGTGTGATTATTGACTGAAATTGGCCAAGGTAATATTTTCTTTGTAAATGTTAATTCTAAGTCTAGGTTATTATTTTATGTTTTATTAATGTTAATGGTTGATTTGATATCAACAACTGGTTGGTAGGTTATGAGGTTGATCTATAAAGGTTAAAGGTTTTATGTGGCGTATTTACAAAAACAACAGTTCTTCCATATTTAATTCTTTATTGAAGTAACATTTTATGCATTGTACTATATGGTTAATATATTAAGATATATATTTTGTTATTAGCCTAATAAGTGTTTCCCTCTCATTTTGCTGTATCTATATCTATCTATATATCTCTCTCTGCTGGACAGGAATTGTAACTACACAATTGAAAAATGTGTTGGAGAAATGCAGTAGGCCTCTAGGCTACAAATGTGTTAGCAGTTGCTTAAAATAAAATGTAGAACTTTCTATAATAAATCAATATAATTATTAAAGGTCAAATCTGTGGTTTATACCATTTAAGATAAAGTAGATTTGTGAGTACATGATTATGTTCACCAGTTATTTTCAGCTGTCAAAGCATCTGACATTAGAAACTGCTCTTGTTGTAACCTACCCATATGAAAATAACCATAACACCACAGATACTAACAAAATACCAGTTTATTCGTTAATACGGTTAATTACCTCTACTGGAAAATTAAACAAACAGCTTTAAATGGTGGTGTTCAAGTAGTAAAAGAAACTTTAGAATACTGTGTCTTTTGTTTATATTCATTTAGACATGACTAGTAGCATGTTTTATAATAGGCTCCCGAACAACTTTTTATTGTAGTCACAATAACTGTAGTATCTATGGTATTTAGTACATTTGGCCTTCATCTTGTCATTAAACAGCTGTTTATTACATTCTGTTATTCATTAAATAAAACAAAATAATTTATTATATTTTTAAATTTAATTAAAAATAAAATCTACACAGATAGTTGTCAAATTACTTCTGTGTTTGTACGATTAAAGTATTTTTATATATATGTATGTATATATATATATATATATATATATATATATATAAATATATGTATGTGTGTGTATATATATATATGTGTGTGTGTATGTATGTATATATATGTATGTATGTAAGTATATATATATATATATATATATATATATTACATCATCAGCTTTCACTTTTACGTAAAAATGCTCAATACTGTTACTTTGTTACGATATTAAGTCCAATTTATTTCTAAAAGTAAAAAGAAAAATCCGTTTAAATGAGACATTTTCCTATTTTATATATGGACCTTCCGGCAAAATAAATATTGCTTAATAATTTGTCAAGGTTTTGAAGCTCTTGTAGTCGAGCATTTCCACGTCATGCTGCCGGAAGTTCCGGCGGAGCAGAACGGAAGTAGGTACGTGGCTGCTTCAGCTGACATTCTGCACGATGGCGACAGAGGTTCAGAGCGGCGACCTCAACAGTGCAAATTCAAGCCGGCTCGAAGTTTCTATCGACGGTTTGACTTTGAGCCCGGATTCCGAGGGCGAACCGGAGCAGGCCGAGACGCCCGCCGGCCAGACGCCGGAGCAGAGCGCTGAAAACCCCGAGCTGAGCGGCGACGGGGAGGAGGGCGACCATGCCAGCGGCGCTACGATCGAGAGGAAATGGGGCTTTTCCTTAGTCGAGCTCTACGGACTGGCGCTCAGATTCTTTAAAGGTATTTTCTGGCACTGTACACACGGACAGACGTTGACTGAACACTAACATGTATTAGCATAGCCATCTGTATGTTACACTCTCGCGCTGATGTTTCGAGTTTACGAGGTTGCTGTTTTCTTATTCCGGTCCTGTATTTCTCACTTATCGGGGTTTGGTGAAAAGTTCTTGTAGTTCACTTCAGTCGTAGCGTTCAGGGTAAGAAGTGACAGCACTGCTGTGTGTGTGTGTCGTGTGCCTGACTGATGACTTCCAGTCAAAGTGCCTCTATATGAAATGTTGCATAAATATTCAAAAACTAGTGCTTTACTCCGCAAAACCAACACTGCAGTTTGGTTCCATAAAATATTCAGTTCTTTCCACAAGTGTACACCCTTTTTAACAATATATTTGTGTCCATCAACTCTATAGTCTGTTAAGTGCTGCAGCTCTCTAATTAATGCACAGCTAATGTAGCAATCAAGATGTTTCAGATAGGAGATGGGCATTAATGTGTTCTATGTGTCTGATCCATTATGTTCAAAGCATGTGTGCACAAAATAACTACTCAATTTAGAAGATCATCGTCATCTTTTCGTGATGTTGACGTTAGTGACGCTGGCAAATTTGTGTTAGATCACTTTCTAAACTAGGACTTGTCTTTGTGAATTGCTGTAAAACTAATAATTAATTAAATCCTCCATTTTGAAGCAGTATAATTATAGTACAAATTAAAGCATTGACCATTAACCCATTGATTCCGGGTTTACTTCAAGTAAATGTTTAGTGTGTCAGTCTGGCTGACAGCAAAGTTCGGAAATCTCTTTTCTAATGTAATTAGAACATGTTGCAATTTTGAATCTACATTTTTGCAATGTTTTTCCTCAGAGAAAGATGGGAAGGCGTTTCACCCGACCTATGAGGATAAACTCCGCCTGGTAGCCCTCCATAAGCAGGTGTTGCTGGGGCCTTACAACCCAGATGCTTCCCCTGAGGTGGGCTTCTTCGATGTGCTGGGAAATGACCGCAGGTTAGCATTGATTTAATCTTTGACCTTGCTGGGCTTCACTGCTGTTAGAGTCACATAAGCAATTTTTATTGATGTACAGATGGGGATTGCAATAACAATTGTGACTCTTTCAGAAAGGAATGGTCGTCTTTGGGCAACATGGAAAAGGATGAGGCCATGCTGGAGTTTGTAAAGCTGTTGAACAAATGTTGCAGTTTATTTGCACCTTTCGTCGCGTCACACAAGATTGAAAAAGAGGAGCAAGAGAGAAAGAGGTCAGACTCGATTGATTTTTCTTTCATTATCAATTTTATCTTCTCGCTCTTTTAGTGTCTCACACTTTTACATTAGACTTATTTTTGGTTTTACCCATTTACCAATTGGATCTTTTTAGACTTAGACTTTCAGAAAGGTTCACCATGCCAGCATAAAATAAATTCGGGCTCCAATAAAAAAATAGTTTGTCATAAATAAAAACATATACACGCTCTAAATTTACAGACGTCTCTTACGCTGTGTATGTCATGTTGTTTTTCGTGAGAAGGAGGGAGGAGGAGGAACTGCGGCATAGAGAAGAAGAGGAGCGTGAGCGACTGCGGCAGGAGGAGGAGAGACGCAGACGTGAGGAAGAGGAGAGGCTGAGGAGAGAAGAGGAAGAGAGAAGACAAGTTGAGGAGGAAAGACTCCGCGTAGAGCAACAGAAGTGAGTGACACCTGTTGAGTTATTCCAGATCTAAAGTAAAACAGGATTGTTTAAAAAAGTCTGTTGAAAAACTCTAGGCTGGAATATGCCACATGACTTTTGTCCAGATTTGCCCAGCAGCAGATTGTGATTCTGTTCATTAGGTGCGTTAAGTTTATCATGTACAGTACCATTATGTCACTTATAAAATATACAAACATATAATGCCTAGTGTTTAAATATCTGTGTAGATTTCAAAAGTCATGTAGAGAATTACAACCTTTTTTTGTAGTAAAGCCCAGGCTTGGGCTGATACCAAAATTTTGCATCAGCAGCGTGTATTTTTTTTCGGCACCCATGTTAACGGATGAGTGAGTGAAAAGTAACAGATTTTTAAAAAACAGATTTAAAATCGTGCAATTGATGTGTTTCGTGGTTCACGCTCAGCATATGCAAAAATAGAATGCACAAAAACACAATTTACAGGACTTTTTTAACTTCAAAGGTCTGTTAAATGAATAAAACTAGAGGCATTTGTTAGCTTTAAGATTAGTTTTTCAATTCAATGATTCAATCCAATTATTTATTTATTTTTTGAAACATTTTCCTAATTATGTCTTTGATTCTCAAAGTGTAACCTATTCAATCTAGCATCTGCACGCAAGCCTTCCTTTGCATGGCAAAATATAATATTTCTTATACAACATGTAAGAAGGGTCAGACATCGTTTTTGCTGACAGGCTCTGCTATTTTTTCATATACACATATTGAGAACTTTGCTCAAGTTTATTGTGTAAACTATAATAAGGCAGTCGCACAACAAAGTATGCTGGCAATAACATAAATTAAAGCACACAACGTTTGGAGAAGAACGCTGGAAAATACGACAGAAATAACCTGCTTGTCTTATAGTCTACTGCAGTACAAGCCACCGTTCAGTGAAAGCACAGCTTACGCGCCGCTCAGGCGCTGCTGACGCCCTGCTGATGCGTGCCGTGTGAAACCGGCGTGAAAAAGAGGGGCCGGGTAAAAAAAAAACCCTCTCCTGTATTTTGAATTTGGACTGCAATACCTAGTTCAACCACTGGGTGTCAATTCTACATACAGTAACTTTAAAGGTGCTCTATGCGATCTTGCAAAACACTATGGGTGCAGGACGTACACCAAACAAAAACAAACTTTGGCCAACCAATCGGCAAGAAGAGGTGGGGTTTAACGCGCAAACAAACTTCTTGTTTGTTTATTCGGTTGTTTGGCCGAAGTTTGTTTTTGTTGTGGTGCCCAAAATGTTTCTTTCGGTATTGCAGCCTCTGTGTTGTCTTTCGAGAGCGGGTTTTTTCCCAATGTATTCAGAGGGCAGACAGCAAGACGATCAAGGGGTGATGTATACAGTTTAAGATAAAAATAAAATCAAGCTAAAATCCTGCAACATCGCTTAGAGCACCTTTAAATAACAAATAAACAGCCTTGAACGATTAATTAAACTAGTACTGTCAACACTTAAAATTAATTAAAAATGAGTTTGCAAACTCATGACACATGAAAATGCAAAAGTCTCCACCTAGAATAATTTTTTAACCACCTGAAATAGTGGGTGGTAATTTCTGCAAGCATTAAAATGATTGCCTGATTCAGAAGGGTGAAAAAGCTACTTGTTTGTACTTGTTTAGTACTGGTATATGCAACTCTAGTTAGTTGAGCCACATGCTTTATAATTGCATAATGGATTTTTTCTCACTCTCTCTGGTGTGCCAGGCAGCAGATCATGGCTGCTCTGAATGCGCAGACAGCGGTGCAGTTCCAGCAGTATGCAGCGCAGCAGTACCCCGACAGTCCTGAGCAGCAGCTCATCCTCATTCGACAGCTGCAGGAGCAGCACTATCAGCAGTACATGCAGCAGCTGTATCAGGTGCAGCTCGCTCAGCAGCAGGTGAGAGTCCCAGCCAAGTCTGCAATGCTTTTGTGATGCATGATTACTTTTTGGAAAAACTACACTTTTAGTATCATTTTTACTATTTTATTTTTGTTGTATTGTTTTAATCTAATATTCCTTCTAATATTTAAAGAATCCAGTAAAAGCTGACATAATATTAAGCAGCACAGCTGTTTTCAACATCGATATTAATAGGAAATGTTTCACGAGCAGCAAATTATAAAATATTTTAATGATTTTTGAAGGGTCATGTGACATTGAAGACCGGGGTAATGGCTGTTGAAAGTTCAGCTTTGCCATAAAAAGACTACATTTCATTTAAAAATATTAAATGTAAAAGTAAAGAAATATAAAATTAGATTTCGCGATATTATTTTTTTACTGTATTTTTCTTCAAATAAATGCATCCTTGGGATACTTTAGACTTTCTTCAAAAACCTTTCTTTCCCCAGTCTTTAAGTCATTCAGTGTGAAAAGCGTTTCCTCTCTGTTTTCAAAACTGATAAGCTCGTTCATATTGCTGTGCACTATTATAGAATTGTCACGTTTTATTATTCGGATTTAGAACAGGCCTTCACGCAGCCCACCAGTTAATAATGATTGGTATAAAGAACAAAACCGCAGTGGTAGGATTTGGTTTGCAGGTGTGCAGTAACCGAGTAAACGATTGAATGTGTTTTACACTCCTGCCACTGAAAGATAAACTGCTTTTGTTGTCACGTAATAGACTTTGACCCACTGATGCAATTAATTTTTTTTATTTCTGTGTACATTTTCCTGGGTGCTGCAGTGTTCATTTAATTCACAATCTTGGTCCAGCTTGTAGATTTCCATCTGAGCTTATAAGCTTGACAAGTGGAGTTTTAATTGATCACTTAAAAGAAGTTTTGTTTGTTTTATGTCATTTAGCATAATTCTGGACCCTTTTTGTAATTTTTATTAAAAGTTGTGTGATGCTGAAGTTTTCACTGTTCTTTACAGGCTGCCTTGCAGAAACAGCAGGAGGATGCTATAGTGCTGTCTACATTAGAGGCCAGTGAGGTGTCAGTGCATTCTACTGGAGAGGAGGCTCCCACACTGAACGGCCAGGCAGAGTCCACTACTGACAGCTTAGAACGAGAGCCGGACCTCGAGCCTGCAGACGAGGTTACTGAGAATGGACCCACAGGTGAGTCTGTATGTCTTCCACTTCATTAACTGCTGGTAATGTCAACTTAAAATCAAACAGACAAAATTTAGTCTCAGAATCCCATTGAAAAAAGGCTACCCTAGCTGATATATATATAATATATATCCATATTAATCTATAAATTAAAGCAACATCTGTATTAAAGGTTATGAACTGAAATCAAATTGAGTTTAATGAAACAAAACAAAAAGAAGACACATTCTCTAATATGCCACAATCCTGGTTCTCAGACTCTCCCCCTGTGATAGCAGCCCCCTCCATGTGGACCCGGCCACAGATAAAAGACTTTAAAGAGAAGATCCGTCAGGATGTGGACTCTGTGATCACGGTGGGCCGGGGGGAAGTGGTGACCGTCCGGGTTCCCACCCACGAGGAGGGCTCCTATCTCTTCTGGGAGTTTGCCACTGACTATTACGACATTGGCTTTGGCGTCTTCTTTGAATGGACTGACTCTACTAACGCATCGGTCAGCGTGCATGTCAGCGAGTCTAGTGACGAAGATGAGGACGAAGAAGGTGAGCAACAAATGCGTTAATTCTTTGCTACCATGTAATTTTAATGTCGGTCATAAAATGAAAGTAGTGATTTATTGGTATTAAACAGGCTTTTCGTATCAGTGCAAATAAATGTACACAATGATCAGTTTTCCTAAAGAAAAACGCAGAGGTTTAGTGCTGTCAAACGATTCATCGGGATTAGTTGCATCCAAAATAAAAGCTTTTGCTCACAAAAAATGTGTGTGCACTGTATTAATGCATATATAAATACACACACATGCAAGTTTGTTTGATTTTTTTTTTTTATATATAATATATTATAAATTATATAAATTTAAATATAGATGCAAATATTTTTTAGATATATACTATGTGTGTTCCTTTTATATATATATATATATATATATATATACACATACATATATGTACATATATACATATACATGCACACTGTATAAACAAAATATGAAAACAAACAAACAATTTTTTTGTAGTTTTTTGACAGCACTACAAGAGTTTAACTCTGGCAAGTAAATCTATGCCATTAAGTATTGTAGTTTAACTGGTTTAGAGGAAGATTATTAATATACTAAATAAAAATAATTTTATTTATTTAAAATTATTTATTATTATTTTAAAGAATTTTTATTTCACAATTTGTTGTATAATATATAATTGTCTTATTACACTTATATATAACTATTTTACCTGAATATTTGAAGATGTAAAATAACATTTTATTTATAATGTAAATTGTAATTGATTTTTATATATTTTGTTTAAGTTTAAAATTTTCAAAGTTGTTTAGATGGCTTGTTTGAATTAAGTTTCGGTTGTCACATTTTCTGCAAATATGATTTGTAGATTTAAGTCCTGTTCTCTTTCCTTCAGGTGAAGGCCAGTCTGAGGAGGAGAAATCCAAGAAAGAGGCTGGGAAACCGCAGGTGGATGAGATAGTGCCGGTGTACCGGCGGGACTGTCACGAGGAGGTGTACGCTGGGAGTCACCAGTATCCCGGCCGTGGTATATACTTGCTCAAATTCGACAACTCCTACTCACTCTGGAGGTCTAAAACCGTCTACTACAGAGTATACTACACCAGATAAGCCTGGAGTCAAGACTGAGGGACAGGAATGTGTGCGTGAATGTTAAGAGATAGATGGAGAAAAAGATGGATCAAAAATAAGGACATTTATGGTATGTCCACTACTGGGGAAGGGGACAAAGAGATTTAACATGAGTTTGTGTGCGTGTGTGCGTGCGCTTGTTTCTATGTGTATGCAAAGTTTATGAGTGTGTCTGTCATGCTGTCCAGGAGGAATGGGCCATAGGCTTGACACCTGTTTTTGCACTCTAAAGATCTACTCTATGATTTTGTGCTTGATATTCTAACTTCAGTCTTCATCTTCTAATGCCATCCAAAGAGGTGCAGGATAGATTAGTGTGTCCTAATTAAAACGGCCTTCAAACGACATGTTTAGACGATGAACAACGGAGCAAACACTAACACGCCTTTCTCCTGGAGTACTTCCTCATATAGGTCAACACTGAGTAAATCAGCCAGTGGAGCTTTTCTGTACTCTTGTTTTCCTCCTATCAGCGCACAGAACTGAAGAGCATCGGCAAGTGTGAGAGAAAACGTATGGAAAGGACTTTTCTAACGATGCAAAGGTGGATCTGGAGGCCTTTACGCGAGAAGATTTTGCAGCATTTTCTAAACCGGATGGATTGTGTCTAAAACGTTTAATATTTATTAATCTCTGTGATAGAGTAGGGTCATGTTTGTGTCTGAAAGTCTTATAACATTTATCCCATCTCTCCGGCATTCGCTTCTGCTTCCACAGAGCCCCAGGTTTATTGTCTGCGTTTGTTTTGTTTTTTAATTTCCTGATTTGTTTTGCATATGTCGTCAATGCGAGATTTATCAGTATTGACTTTTAATGTGGCACAGCTAGTAGTTTGAAATATTCTTGCCTTTCAGTTTGGTCATTTCTTTGTTGCTTTATGCATGTAGTTACAAACAGCCATGTAAAAACTGATTTAAAATTCTACTCGTCACTCTTATACTTGGTTTTCTATGGCAGAAATAACAAGCATCTCTCATTGTCATCATATTAATAATGAAGTGTTTGTATAGCTGATTGAGACTAACTATCAAAAGCTGCGTTTGAGTTGCTGATTAACTTTTTCTGTTATTTATTGGACTGTTCAGTGCATTGAAGATTATTACAGTGAAGTTCCTGAGGATCTGCAGACTTCTTTTCTTCAAACTATCTGCTCTAGCCACTCTGGATTGTCACTGGCTGTATCGTTGAGTGTTTATGATTGTATGTCAAAGACGCCTGTGTAATGCAGGTCACTGCTATCCAACTGTGATCAGACATCGTCCATATATACAGATACAGATGCAGATGCTGTTACGCTGTCACATGATGAATAAAGCAGTGTGTTGGAGTGTTGAGAGCTGTGATGATTCAGTGTTCATAAAGACGTGCTAAAGCTGTCCAAAGACTAAATTAATGGCACATGTACAAACGTTCCCATGTTTATTTTTTCCATGTATTTTTGTTTTTCAGTTTTTGTAATTCTGACTTCAGGCCTTTGTATAGTGAAAAGTGTAACGTTTGGCATGGTACTAAAAGTAAGTTTTTTGGGGGGAAAGACAATGAGCAACAGGGTAACTGATATTAAAAAAATAGTTTTCGTATTTAAAGCGGAAACTCCAGAGATTTTCGGACCATAAAGGCATGAAGAAGTGTTTTTGTATCGTTTTCAGTAGTGTCATCTGATCTGTATGCATTTGAGGATGAGTGCCCTGAAGCGTGTATTTGATTAAACTTGCGTTCCTCTGTATGTACCTCCTGATTCTTTTCTAATACCCTTCTAGTCATGTGCTTGTTTTACATACTCAGCATGTTACAATACCTGTTCACCTATTCTTAGGAAATGGGGAAAAACATGTTCAACAACTTTGCAGTTTATTTTTAATAGCAACACTTCCACTGAAACCCCTATTGCTAAAATGTTTTAACACAAATGTTCCCTGTAATTAAAGGGGACGTACGGTGGTACATGCACTTTTTCAAGCTGTTTGGACTGAAATGTGTGTTGGGAGTGTGTGTACACAACCACCCTACA
>JAUMHI010000023.1:1791703-1805819 GCA_032359435.1 Enteromius unitaeniatus
CCCTTTAAATACAAGACAAGCATTCAATCTACATCAGAGCGTCAAGAGCGTCCAAAAATCTCTGTACAGCGTCGTTGGCAGGGCGGCCAGGGCGAATTTTGAGTGATAGTAATAAACTATTAATCTTTCATTCCCCCGCGTTAACCACATTATGTGAAAACAATCATTAAAAATGAACAACCATAAAAGTAAACCTGCGACTCTAGAGGCTGAGACAGCAAGGATTTAGAAAGGAAACAAATATGATTAAATTCTTGACCATCCAG
Organism: Enteromius unitaeniatus; assembly: GCA_032359435.1. Lineage (NCBI taxonomy): Eukaryota > Metazoa > Chordata > Actinopteri > Cypriniformes > Cyprinidae > Enteromius > Enteromius unitaeniatus. The sequence continues at coordinate 1,791,970 of JAUMHI010000023.1, forward strand.
CAAAACAGAAGCGACTTGATTTAAATGCATGTGCTCAAATCGGCATGAATCCAAAAGCATAATCTCCATGTTTCATTTGCCTGCTAACCAGTTATTTCTCTTATTAACAAAGCTTTGTACCTCACTTGTGTCATGATACTCACAGTAAAATGTTTCAGATGGGTAACAGGAGGTGTCCGTGACGGGATCTGAAACAGCACACACTGTAATGATCCCACGAGTAACTACAGCGCACTTTCTGAATTTTATCAACAGATCATAATCACATCTATTCATTTTAATGTCCTGCTACCAGCCTTTTGTTTAGACTAAAAACACTTTCATTCGGGTGAGGAAGCTGGCATTTTGAGAGCTTTTTGCACATGCCGTCATTCCGTTGACTAAAGGCCTATACCCATGCAACAGATGACCAGATGCATTTTGCAGTATTAAGGTTAACGATTAATCAATTAATTGTTACTTTAAAGGATGGTCGATTGTGGGAGTGATAATTTTTCCAGAATGCTCTTTGCTGAGCGTACATTTTTGCCATTGTTTCTGCTTGTTTATGTTTTACTACTTCACATTTTCTTTAATGACGTTAAAAGGTTAGTGAGTATGCACACAGTCCACATTTTAATAGACACTTTTGTGTAAACGAATTACAATACAGGCTTTTAAAATAACAGTCACAAGCTTAACCTACGACCTTCTTGGTTACCAGCCCAAATTGTCTTAACCACTTGACCACACCAAGTCCGTTCAATAATAGTCTGGCTCACAACGTGATTTACAGATGCAATTCTGTTAGAGTACTAATACATTGTTTTATTACAGTAACGCTGTCAGTTTCCGAGCACATACAAACACAGTCTCCTTCTGTGGAATTTCTGTCAGTCTTCCCTGGATATTTTTAGCATGCGTGTGTCTGCTCCACTCAAGCCTTTTCCAGGTCCGCTGGTTGACTTGTTTTGCATATGATGGTCTGAAAGGGTGGAGCTGGTCACACAAACAGTAGTGCTCTAATTCACTATCTTACAGTTTATCAGTAAGTAAATGATCTCACCAGTGTGTTTAGAGATCAGCCGATTCCTGTGTTCTCTGATCATGTATGTTTACTCTATGAACCTCAGAGGTCTAATTAGGATTCATTTAGCTGTGTTGTTATCTTTGTTGTCCGGTTGTAATGTCAGTGTGTTTCTGCTTTTATATAATCAGCTGAAGCTCATGTTCTGTGAGCATTTTTGGTAGTTAAGTGATGAAAATAATCAAAGCTTAGGGGAGATAATTCCTTGTTTTTCTCTTGATCAAGAATACCTTTTTTTCTACTTGTTCTCTTTCTAGCATTTACTCTTTTTGTTTGGTGTGTTTTGTATGCATGGACTCGGAAGGGATTTCTGGGTCCAAGTCCAACCCAAATCCAGACCCAGGGAAAATCATCACCTTTGACCTCCGGAGCACTTAGCATGGGAAAACAGCAAAACTGTTCTTTCATTCCCTGACCACCAGACCTCAGGCCCTGATGTATGCAGCAATGATTGGTCACACACACACACATAACATTCATTGAGACATACATTCTAATCTGCATGAATTTGTAGACGTTCCCTGAAACGAATGGTGGTAATAACTAGAAGAAAGTTTTACTGGCTCTGTTTTTCAGCAGGATTTATGTTTGGTTTTGAGCCGAAAGTTTTTGAGGTTTTTAATTAATCATGACTATATTTTAGGACGTGCAATATATCCGTATCAGTATCATATGGAAGCCTGTTTAAGAATAAAAATAAAAGGCAGCTGCAACTTTTTATCTCATAATCAATGTCAAATTTCAAAATAAAATTTTTCTCACAATTCTGTTTTTTTAATATCAGAATTCTGTCTTTCTGCGGAATTTATAAATGTTGACTCGCAATTTTACATTTATGAATACATTTTCAGATTGAAAAGTTAATTTATGATATATAAACTTGTAATTGAGAGGAAAAAAGTAAGAAGTATTAGTGAAATACTCCAGTTACCTATTCTTATTTTTTCAACATGTGAACAATTACAAGAATTTCTACAAAAATAATTGCAAGATATAAATGCACAATTGAAAGATGTAAACTTAGAATTATGAAAAATAAAGTTTTTTTCACCAGAATCGTTAGAAAAGGGTATGAATTGTGAAAAATTTGCTTTTTGACAGTATCATGTTGGATATATTATTGTTATTATTATTAGCTATCATTATTGGATATTTAATTGTGTCTATTTAACTTTTTATCTATCATCTAATGAACATCTAATGTTGACTTCAAGTGAATCTTTATAAAAATGTTATAACTGTAACCTTTAGCAAACTTAGTCCATTTATCATACTGTACATGATGTCACTTAGGCCTGGTTTCACAGACAAGGCTTAGCCTAAACTAGGATTAAACCATAGTTCAATTAGGACATTTAAGTAGTGAAATTTTTATGAATGTGCTTCAGAAAAAAAAAAACATTACTGATGCATCTTGAGGCAAAGCAATGGCACTGATATATTTTAAGATCAGTTAGTGCAAGTTTCTTTCAGTCAGATCAGAGTTACAGTTTAGTGTCTGTGAAAACGGGGGGTTAAAATGATTGTAGTTTTTGTTGTTTTATTTACAAATTATTTATTTATAGTATATGTAGAGATGGCAATAACATTAAAATAATTCAATTGTTATTACAGTATTTTCAATATCAATGTATCTTTTTTTGCTTGAGATTTAGGAAACACTCCATCAAGAGTCCAGTACAGTAATCAGCCAGTGAACTGAAACCTGCAAAGCCTCATGTCCATTTAAAATGTTTTAGTTGCATTTCTTTCTTTGCCCGTCTGTTTGAAACAGGAAATCTACCCGTATAAGTGCTGGGATTTTAAGCTTGCAAAAGCCATAAGGATTAAAGTCAGATAACGTCAGGCCTGGACATGTGAAAGTATGATTGACTCTTTCTGCTTGTAAAGGGGAGATTTTTCCCAGCATGAGGCCCTCTCACATGTGTATGAGTGGCCTTAGGAAAGAGCATTAGTGTCATAATAGTATTTACAATGCTGATAAAACATCTACAGGTTTGTTTTTTTGATGATGATGCCTGTCTGATACGGCATCTTAGTGTGCAAAGCCAATGTGTGCAAACAGCCACAGAGTGAACATTGCTTTATTAGTTCATACCCACGCAGCACTTCAAAAAATGTATCTCTGTTTAGACAAAGCTAGTAATGCATGTCCAGAGGGCAAGGTATGGTGCAGCCAGAGCACTGAGATCAAATGAGTACCCAGAATTCCAAAAGAGAAAAAAAGCCTGAAAGTAAGATCATTTGTGCTAGAACCTGAGTCCAAAGTGTCACATGTAAGATCCAAAATGACTTTTATTCTGTGTGTGTGTGTGTGTGTTTTATATCCCAATTCAATTTTAGATCAACCTGAGGGGAATTATTGAGCCAAAGTTGCAAGATCCTACCTGTAATTGTTTTGTTGTAAATTATTAAGGTGTGTACTGTAGTGTTACATGTTTACCCTCAGTTAGATGCAGTCACGTTCAGCCTTCTGGACATCTGGAGGTTTAGTAAGATGGATTAAAGACAGAGGGAAGGTTTTTTTTTCACAATCACACACACATGCAGAAGTGAAGCTGCACAAAGAACAGAATAAGTTGAGTAAGACCGATGCAAGATGTGGTTATGTAACAGATTTGATAAACTGACAGATGTCAGTCTTTAATCTTTGATGTTCTGCCATGTGGACAATGACCCCGGTTTAAAACTAGTTGAGGGTCTTGTCTGCTTGAACTCTTAGTGACACACAGCAACCCAACAAATGATATCTAAATGATAAGTACTGTATGTCTCTTGTCATGTTATGTCATCCAGCGCAGAAATGTCATCAGTTGGCATTCCTCTGTATGACTGAAACACGAAATCCATTGGACAGTTTGTTTTCTGTCTCTGTTTTCTGCTTTTTAACGCCCTTCTGCGGTTGGAAGCTCTCTTGAAGTTCCTGCCTTTCATATTTCGATTGGTCCAGATGTGTGCATTTGTTCAGTGTTTTGTTTTGGAGTCCTTGATGTTTCTCTTGATCTTGCGCTTTCAGAGCTCACCAGCCTCTCCTGTCCGAGTGTGCCCTGATCCATCTCATCTTGCCTTGACTGACCTTTTATCCTCTTTTGAAGCCTTTATTAGGCCGATGATGTATTGTATGCCATGTTTATGGAGTTCTGTGTAGTTTATGGAGTTTATTTCCCATTCTAAAGCCAGCTGGATTACTGGTGGCATTAGCGTGCTTTAAGGACCTTCAGCTGTTTGTAGACTTTTGACTATGTTAAATCCTTGGTTACGGGGATTTACGGGAACTATGGGATTCCAAATGCATGAAGAAGCCATGTGCAAAATATATTTGCTCGTGACTTTCTGAATGGGACTGTTGCTTCATGGTTCAGTTTTGATTCTTTAGTTTGTCACAGTGGCTGCTCCAGATGGGATCTGGGATGACGTGTGTTTGCTTTGGGCTTTCACCGGCCCACGTGCCCAAGCGCTGTCTGTAGGCTCAGGTTTGTTTTTCCATCAGAGGAGCCCTGGGGCAGGGCATAGGGCCGCTGTGTCCCGTAACACGCTCATGATGATGGCGATGATAGCGTTGAAAGCTGTGTAGTCCTTGTACTCAGGCCTAATCCAATAGCCTTTGTGTTTTCAAAGCTATCTCACTGCATAATGCAGGGGATCAAACAACCCATGTGTTTGCACACACATAAATGTTGGCGTGTGCCCACACAGTCATGAATATGGGGCTAAGGGAAGGTAGAGAGATGGAAAAATCCTACTTTTGGGTCTGCGACAAGTCAATTTTTTACTTATAATATATTGTATGATAAAGAATGAATGGACAGTTTGAACAGAGTGTGATTTCATGATGTAACTTCAATGATGAAGCATTTGGAGAGTGTTAACATGGCTTTAGGAAGTGCTGGCTTTATGCTCAATCTCCCTTTGACGTATTTTAGAAAAGCAGATAGATGACTAGAAGATGAATATTGTGTAAACATCTTCTTGACTGAATCAGATTTTAAAAACAACCTGGGGGAAATATTGAGGCAAGGTTGCATAACTCTTATTTTGTGGTTGTATTGTGAACTGTGAGAACTGTATCTTTTGCCAATGGCGTTATCTCACGAGTCACCTGTAAAATAATTATAAGCGTTTTTTTCCCATGCATGTAGTGATACTAATCAATTGTGATTATTTGTGATAAAGGATCAGAAATAGGGCTGAAAATAATAGTTATTGCGAATATATATGATTTGTAAAAGAAAAATAAATAAATAAATATATATATATATTATGTGCAAAATTGAACGTTTTAAAATAATACGAATTTGATTTACCCATATCATCTATACTTTACTTTTTTTGCAGTGTATGTTTTAAATAATAGGAAAAAAATAATAGAAATCAATAGCAGATCATTTATATTTTATTTAAAAAATAACAAAAATTAATAGTGAACATTTTCTCTGCCCTTTTTTTTGCTTCTTTTTTCAGGTTCTCTAGCATGTTTTTTAATAGGCCTAGTCCTTGTCTAGTAATTAGAACTGATTAGAAAGGTCATGGGAATTTTCTGGTTAAAAGCTGTGGGAACCGTGACTTTTTCTGTTGGTCAGACACTGTCATGGTCAGCCTTTTAGATAGCTGGACGTTAATCCGCTTCAGGTTAGTCATTACAGTTCAAGCATAAGACACCGAACAAAATGTAGTTCACCCAAAAACTTATGCCTAATAACATATAAAGATAAGGCAGCAAGTTTCCAGTCAGTAAAAAATAATAGAAAAGTTAAACATTAAAAGCAGTGATAAACATGAATAAGTGCAACATACAGGAAAAAAAATATGTGCAGCAATTTATGACACCTTTTATGCCTCAGTATGAATACACAATTGTCCCAGACATTGGGTGGCATTTAATGTGTCCATGTGCTCATGTCTAGAAATAGACTCCATGTCTTAAACCTCTTCCCCATAGACTCATTTACTAGTCAGTTCTGCTGCTTCGTGACAGAAGCTTTCCACATCAGTCTTAATCATGTCAGAATGAGGCCTATTTGGGTTGTTTTTGGATTAGGATAAAAACACCCTCCCTTTTGTTTGAGGTCAGAGGTGTTCTTCTCAGAGGTACAGCCCATTTGAAAGGACTGATCATTAGCGTTCCTCCCAGACTGGAGAGCCTCTCCCATGGGCTGTTAGCTGGAGGAGTATGTTCAGAAGTGGACGTTCCTAGGTCTGGTATGGGTGGTGTTTGTGCTGGTTTAATGCTCTGTAGTGTTTCCACCTCTGTGAATGTTGTTTGGACACGAACCTCAAAGTGGCCACATGAGAAATGATGTTGGGCATGGCATGGTACACCCAGCACCACATAAACACACACATTACTCAATCACAGAGTACACATATATTGCACTAGAGAGTCAACTAACACAGTACAGTTGTTTCCTATACAGCAGGTGTCATTTTAAACATAAATAAAACAATAGATTTTAAAATGTAGGCTAATTCTTTCCTATGATGAGAAAGCGGAATTTTAAGCAGCTGTAACTCCATTTTTTAGTGTCAGACGATCCTTCAGAAATCATTTTGATATTTTGAATTGATCCTGATTATCTAAGCTGGTTAAGATTGCTTAAGATTTTTGTCAAACAGTGATATCAAAAGAACATTATTTAATTGAAATTATAATATGTATATGGAAATATCTTCTGTTACGTTAAAAGTCTATTTCCTATCACTTTTAATACATTTAATGCATCTTTGCTGAATGTAAGTATTCATTTATTATTTATAAAAAATCATTCTCACCTTAAACTATAATGTAGAGTATAGAGCTGCACGATTCTGGATAAAATGAGAATCTTTTTTTTTCTTAGAATATAGATCACGATTCTGGAGAACTTTTTTATTTTAAAGATTTACCCCTGAAAAATAGGTTATCAAACAGCTGTACAATAGCAGATAAATAAGAAAATAAATAAAATGTAAAATAATGTAATAATGTAAAGGAAAAAAAGAAATCACCATTAAACTCACCATTATTTACTGAGATCGCAATTTTTTTTAACGATTAATTGTGCTGCTCTAGTAGAGTATAATACAATCTATTTATAATATACTGCTGTTACGTCACTTATGTTAAAATAAAATTAGATTACAGTCTAGTGTATTAGTACAGTAAATATTTTAAATTAATGTTAACAATGAAATCATTAATTGCAATTACTTTTTGTTTCAAATAAAAATAACTTTACATAGCTTTTGCATGTAACCTAACCCTACTTTTCAGTACATATACAGTATAATTACAATGTAATTAACATTTACTATTGCCTCTAATTTTGCCATCTTAAAGATTTTGATTTAATCTAGGCCAGTCACAAATCATTCTGGTATTTCCTTACCCACAGAGGACATTTGTTATATTTTAAATGAACTATTATGTATAGTATTTTGGCATGTTTTTTTGCTTTATTTTGCAGCTGCCTTTGCATGAATGGCACCTATAACATATAAAGTGATGGTGAAGTCTAGATAGGAAGCTCAGTAGGGTTTGAATCCGATCTCTTTTTTTTACTGTCACCTTTTGCATGGGTAAGCGATGCTCTTGAGCAGGTGAGCTGGGCACCTCCCATCAAACATAAAGCTCATTGTGTCTAAACGTCTGTGGGTTGGAGTCATAGCTTGTGGGCTGCTGTTGCCACTTAGTAAAAATAAACATGGATTTTCCAGCCCCATCTGTCGCTCAGTCTCTCCCTCCAACCCCTCTCTTCTTTCCTTGTCACTTCTAAAACCCTTCTCCCCTTCTCGCTCCTTCTTCGTGTCCTCTCTGAACTCTCTTATTAGGCTTTATTTTCTCCTTCACTCTTCACATGACTTGGATTACATAGTTTGAGGACTTGTGTGTGTGTGTTCATATGTCTGTGTGTGTGTGTGGCGTGTGGTCAAACCAGGGCCTCACGTCCCACTGTGACCGGGCTGTACAAAGGAAATGCCACACAGACCCCAGGATGTTTTATTCACCGTGAAATGCTCTTACAACAGTAATGCTTTGCGACTTCGCAAAGGGACCAGTTCACCAGAGAGCAGTTCAACAGTTCAGAGTAATATTTTAAATGACTTTTCCCATGTGAGAAGTCACATCAGTAACATTAACAAGATCCAGTTAATGAGACCTGATTAATGTCCTTCCAAATCTGTTAGACTGACTTTCTTCTGCAGAACGTTAACAAAAACATTTTTGGCCAACTGGATGATCCAGTCAGTGAATGAAACTCAAAGATCAGTGTTTTGTGAGTAAATGCAATTGTTTTTCTGAAGTAAATGAGTGTGAGTAATTCACGAGAAAGATCTGGCTCAATAGAATGATTCATTTATAAAGAATGATTCATTGATTCTTTAAAAACATCCACAACTACTCTGGACAGGAACTCTCATGTACTCTCAAAAGGGTGACAAATTAAATTTCATTCTCTTTTTCAGAAAAAAAATCTTTGCTGGTGCTTTTGTGTCAATCTAAAGCTTCATGTTCAAGTGATTAATTATTGTGTTCTAAAGAAGTAAGTCAAATCTTGTGTAATTAATTACAGAACTTTTGAATGAACTGTGCCTTTTAATAGTGACATTACACTTTTTAACACTTGAACAGTTGTCTGGAAGCTAATGGAGGAAGCTTCATGGAGTGTTGACTTCTTGTGGAGTGTGTGTGTGTGTGTGTTTGAGTGATTCATTTCACCTCTCTCTTTGAATCCCACTGTGAAACAAAACAATAGTCTCAGCAGTCTACACATGCTTACTTTAAAGGGAGAGTCCCCCCCCGAAACGAAAATTCTGTAGTAATTTCTTCACCTACATGCAGTCCAATAAGACCTTCATTCATCTTCAGAACACAAACTAAGATTTTTTTCAAGATGACAATCTCTTCTCTTCTCTTCTCTTCTCTTCTCTTCTCTTCTCTTCTCTTCTCTTCTCTTCTCTTCTCTTCTCTTTAATAAAGTCCTTATTTTTGTTTTCTTGGTGCACAAAAAGATTGTCGTAGCTTCATAAAATTACGATTGAACCACTGACTTGGACTATTTTAACAATGTTCCTTGCTATATTTCTGGGCCTTGAATGTGTCAGTTTGGCTCAGTAAGCTCCCATATTTTTATCATAAATATCATAATTTGTGTTCTGAAGATGAACCAAAGTTCTTATGGGTTTGAATCCACGTGAGGGTGAATAATTAATGGCAGAATTTTTATTTTTGGGTGAACTATCCCTACCCCTAGAAAATCAGGTTCATGTTTAAAACAACACCTCACCACACAATAGGGAAAAGCTTCCTTTCTTTCTTTACATTTCCACAATCATCCTTTTTTAAACATGCATATACACACCGAGAATACCCACACACACCCACAACGATGCTGACATACAGCATGTACAGCAGTTCAACAACAAAGTCACTTTCTTACAGAGGATGTTTTTCAGGAAGCACTGGTGGTGTGGAAACACTTCACCACACAGGCAATAAAATGATATTAAAACACCTTTTCACACACACCACAGGATCCCTACGACACACCTCGACCGCTCTGAACAAACACGCTTTGTGCTGAAAAGTGTATGTGTGTGGTCAAATGTATTTTAGATTTATGCCTGTTCAGCATATTTGCACTGACCACTGCTGGAGAGCTTGCACTTTTTCTTCAGACATGGTTTAGTCCTGTGGGACGAGAAAGAGCTAAAAATACAGAAGTATGTTTTGTCTGTTTTTTTTTGAAGGACAATATACTGAAATTTATATTACTTATTAAATATAACTTATTTAATCTTCCATGTAAATTGCAACACAAACAATTAAGTAAAACAATTTAATACAAAAAAACGCTATATTTGCTATATCCTCTAATGCTGGTTTGCACCTTATTAGTGATCATTTTTGTTACTTACAGAGCAGAGCAAAAAGAACTAGACTAGTCTTCTGATGTGCTTTGACTTAGCTCAGTTCTGGATATGATGTGAACTTCTGTCATACTTCATACAAATGTTCAGCTGCAGGGCAAATCTGATCCATCTTCAGCTGCCTCCCAAAACATAGAATGGTTTGTTCATTTCCCACAGTGACTGAAAATATCATGTTTGCTGCTGTTTGAGACAGATTACCAGACACCAGAGGAATGTACTGATACTCTCCTCAGTACTTCAGTAGACAGAACAGACCTCATCCGTCCTCATGAAACACTGTTGTCTGTGTAGCACAACATCTCATCCTGTAGAGAGAAGGACCTCTGACACTCACATGCTCATGGAAAATCCCTCACAAACTCACTTCCTCTGCAGATGAGCACTGATACTTTATGAAACATAACCGGGACACAGAAGTATCATGTTGCTTTCCTTTGTGGATGGTTTCTCTGGCCTCAGGTCAGAGAAATGTGATGTGTTGGTCATAGTTGCCTGTGAAAGCACAATTATATTAGGGTTTGATCACTGTTTTGCCCGGATGTTTGTATGATCTCTAAAAATATTCAACTCTGTTTATACCGAGTTACTGTATTGTGTTATATACGGTGCAGTTGATAGTATCACTGGGTAATTTATTATTTAGGTTTATTATTTTTGTGGCAACAATATAAATGTAAGTAGCATCTGATATTGAGATGATTTGTGGCACATTTTATTTGCCATTAATTTCGTTTTGAAAATAAGTTTGCTTAATTTTTATGAATTCAGAATCATTTTCAAAAGTTTAATTTCAGTAAATTAAGTAAATAAATATTTCGGGCCATATGAAATCCCCTTTTCCCTCCAATTTTGTTTTTCTCAAAAAGATTTTTCAGTTTACATTTTTAATTAAATTAAATTAAATTAATCATTTTACAAAGCTTTAATTTAATTAATCAGTTAATTCAAATAATTAAACTTAAAATATTTAACAGCAATTTATTACAATTTAATCCCAATTAATTAATTTTAAGGCATTGTAATGCCCTTTCTAGTTCCCCCTCCCCTCTAATTCAGTTTTATTTTATACGTTTTTTTATAAAATATATAAAAATCTGTTTTAGATAAATTTTCATGAATTAAATTATATTTATTAGTTTCATTAAATTGCATCGTAGGTGTCGTAGTTGTTCTAATTTATTATTATTTTATAATCAATTTTCCCCCTAAAATACTCTGTTATGTGTGTAAATTCTTTTTCCTAAATAAACCTTGGAAAATCATTGTTCTGGTAAAAATTCCTGTAAAAATAATGTTTTAATATTTTTATTCAGAGAAGTAGTACTATCATTAAATTAAGTAATATATTTTTGTTACAATTTCTTCAAGTTGAACCAAACTTTAATTTTCACAGGTTTCTTGCTTTTATGACAGGAATCCGCGCCCTACATCATAAGACTTCGTTAATTTCGTTAAGTTCGTTAATTTTATTTGTGTCACCACTCATGTAACATTGAGGACTAAATATATATAGAGAAATATTTTGAATGTCATACAAAAAAATGACATCGCCCATCCCTACATACCTAGCATTGTGTGCATGCCTTGAATTGGGGGTGTGTTGGCAGCCATTGTTATTCAACTTCCGAAAGCGTTAACTTTATTCATGAAAAGTCAAAACCATTTCAACAGCAGGACCAATATAACATCCTCTTAAGGTTTATCATGGATGTGACTCATGATTCAGGGAGCAATTCATGATCTTACCAAACAAACAGTGTAATGTCTGTCACATTTAGTGGATTACTAAGAAACAAGAGACTGAAGAAACTTCACAGGAAACATTAGATCTGCCTTTCTTGTATCTTCTAATATAATCCAACACTTAGGCAGACCTGAGGACAGCAGTTGAAGGGTGTACCATGCACCTTCCAACGAATCATGACAAATTTAATCCACATGCAAACACCACCAGGGAGTGTTTCAGACGTTGGGAGAATGATTGGATCAGTGTTTGCTGTCGCTGCCTTGAGCAGAAGTTCAGGTTCTCTGGGTGGGGCTCTTGTTTTGCTTTGAATTGGTGCTTGTCTCGTCTTTCACCGGCTTAATCGCTTTAGGATTCCTCCTGAGCCCCTGTGTCTATGTGTGGAATTCTGCCCTGGGAACTAACATTTGGGCTTGTACATATAGACTATGTATTTCAGTGTTGGGAAAGCTACTTAGAAAGAAAAACTAACCTACCAAGTAAACACATTCATTCGAATATGCCTCAATAGTATATAGTAGGCCGAATTTATAGTTTTCATAAAAAACTTGTGGCGAGATTCTGAAGTGTGCATCAGATGGACATTTTACTATCCCATGATGCCATGGAAGAGGATTTATGAATGTTGGTAGAGTGAAGCAACCAATGATTGCAGGTCACATGGCAATAACAAGATTTCAAATTTAGTACATCCAAATTTAATTCATGTTACACAGATTTGGAATGACTGCTGGCTACTGTACCCTTTCAAAAGCGCTATAACTTCTAGAGAATTTTGTCCTTAACATTGATAAAACAATAAATTATTAGTCTTAATTATTAAATTATTATAACTTAGTTTTAACTTTGATCCTCTTCTGAAAACCCCACTCCCATCTTTATCTGTGTCTCTCCATTCATATTTTATTCACACTCCTCTATTGATTGGATAAACATCAAATAAATATCACCATAGTTGCTCTGAGGCTAGCCTTTAGCCTGGCCCTAGTTGGCCTGCTTCAGCCCTTCTCTCTCCTCTGGGATCACAGTAGTGTCTGCAGCTGGAGAGTAGGGGGATGAGTGGGGTTAATCAGCCCATGAAGGGCTGTGGTTTCTGAGGGATCTATGGTCTGCTGGGACCCTAGTCTGGAGCTTCTGAAGTCTTTGTCTTCTTCTGAGAGGGAGGGAATTTGATAGCCTTTATAGTATTTGATTTAAATTTTAGTCTTGAAAGGAAAAAGCTGTATATCTTTCTATTGCTCTTTCTTTCTTCTTCTAATGCTCTCATTTGCTCACTTATATTTCTTTATCTCTTCTTTATCCTGTTTTTCTCTGACACGTTATCTTTGACTTTCTTTATGTTCCAAGACTGTTGTACTTTTTCTGTCTTTTTGTCTGATTATTAAATTCACTCATCACAATCTTAAAATATTATATGCTATCAAATCGAACAATCTATAAAATATATCCTTAGAGAGCAATGCAAAACCAAACATTTTAGATTTGTTTCATTTTTGCAACAACTTATTTAACAAACTGTGTCTATCCCTCATAGCCTTGTTTTCATTTGTGTTCATTTACATACAGCACATATGCATTGGTCTTAATTTCTTTAAATTAGCATTTTTAAGTGAACTATTTTGAGTGAACTATAGCTTTATGTCATCTAAATATGCAAATATCCTGCTTTATACAGATTCCTCAACTTACATGTTAATTTTTTTTAGCTTCTGTGAGAGTCTGTGTGTGTGTGTGTGTGTGTGTGTGTGTGTGTGTGAAAGGGAGAGGCAGAGTTTATTGTAAGCATTCACTAACAACATAACAACGTGCCTTAATTGGCCTGGGAGAGTGTGAGGAAGTGTGTGTGGTGTTAGCTAAAGCAGCTGCTTTGGTCTGTCTTGCTGACATGGGGCCCACCAAGCTCCATTTCCCCCCTTTGAGTTCATCTGTGTTGAGTGTGTGTATATATATTGTCACGGTGGAGCCAACACAGACACAGTGGTAGTGACATCGCGCCTCGGAGAGGCTGATTTTATTCCAAAATAAACAAACAAACGTGACAAAAGGGGAAATAAAAGTGTCCAAAATAAAAGGGGAACTGGTGTCCTCGTCGTGCTCCTTGAGTGCGGTGAGGGTCAGGCAGTGCAGGAG